>MU228092.1:2262877-2274144 GCA_018584345.1 Thuja plicata
AATTGTTAGGATAGACTCCCGAAAGGGGTTGTTCCGGATAGGTTCGGACATCTTAACATTTATATTGTTACCGTGTGTGATAACTTATCATGATTAACATTTTAAGAATGTTTGGATTGGGCCATATGTCATGATATGAAAATTCTACAAATCTATTAAACTCTCTCTCAAGAGGGAGTGTTAACATATTGTTCGTTCGTGTTTAACTATGCATATATTATATATATATGTATAAATATATAATATTAATAATAATTGTTAATATATATATTTCTCTGATAAATATATATTGGAACGAACTCATATATATATATATATTAGTTATTAATAAATGATATGTATAATGAACAGTCACTTCATTTAGTATCAACAACCACATCTCTCTATAATGAATAGTCACAACTATTCATTATAGATTCTATATATAAATACAAATATATTGTTGTAGAATCAATCAATCACCAAGGCAATTGCATTCTACTACATATTAGTTTATACATTATCTTCCGATCTACATTTCTTAACACCATCTACTACATCAGTAGAACTTTGGTCTCATATGAAATGAATAATTCAGTAATTGAGAAAGCTTGCCTAGCAGTTGTGTTCGTATCTCAAAAACTAAGGCATTACATGTTGGCCCACTCTACACTAATTGCCTTGTACACAACCCTTCATAATCGATATCAATCGGTGTTTATCCAATGCATATAATCGTTTTACTTTGAACGATGGGATAAGATAATTACACTGGTTCATATATCGTTTCTCTTAAATGATATCTATAATGTTAATTGATCGTTTCACATAAACGATTAATACAAAGCAAAGTGCAGATTATGAATAACCTGACAATTAATCTAACCAAATTCAACTATCTTGGATAATATAATATGTAGTTTGATTTGGAGTTGTAAATATTGTTTCTTAATCAGATTATTAATACAAGCTATATTATTATTATGAGATTATATTTCATATTATTCTCTTTAGTTATGAATATAAATGTATGTGTATATATTAATGTATATATAATAATAATAATATCTATTATTATTATTATATATATATATTGATATATCATAATTAATCTATTCTCATAATATTAATGTCTACTATGTATTTTATCTAGTCGAAGCTACAAACATCAACATAAAGTGTGAAATGTAGCTAACTGTGAAGCTGATATCAGGTCTAGTAGCAGAGAGATAGATGAGACTGCCTACTAGTTGCCTGTATGTAGTATCATCAACTGGAGGAGAATCAGACTTGGCTGATAACTTCAGATCTCTCTCCATAGGTGTAGATGCAGGCTTGCAATCTTGCATACGAAACTTGTCTAACAGAGCCCTGGCATATTTGGACTGAGAAATGAATATACCAGAAGATTGCTGCCAAACCTCAACACCAAGGCAATAATGCATGAGTCCAAGGTCAGTCATATCAAAAGATTGACATAAACTCTATTTGATTCTCTGAATCAAAGATGCCGAATTGCTAGTGATGATCAGATCATCCACATAAATGACCAGAAGGATGATGTCACTGTCAGTAGTCTTGAGTAGTCTTGATGTACAAATTGAGTCTGAAGAACTCCTTTGGAAGCCTTGATCACTGAGGTACTTATCAATTTTCATGTACCATGCCCTAGGGGCCTGCTTCAAACCATAGAGAGCTTCCATTAGTCTGAGTACCTGGTGTTCTTTACCAGCAACCCTGAAACCAAGAGCCTGCATCATGTAGTCTTCTGTAGGGTAGTTAGACGATGACCATTAAGGGAGGGTATTAGAATATTGTAATGTTTCTTTAATGGTCATCTTAGTTAGTCTTTAGTTTATTAGGTAGTTTCTATTTTTGCCATTAGTTCACGATTGTTTCTTTTAGAAACTTTGTCTTTGTAAACATATATAAGGAGCTTTCATCTCCTCTATTTAATACATCGATTTACCATAACAATCCATTCATATAAATCCACCTTCAAAGATATTTTGAAAAGTATTATTATTTTTAATTGTATTTATATTTATAAATCTCAAATAAAAACATAGATTATATCATCTTTTTTTTACAAGTACTTCACATGAATTTTACAAATCCTGCATTAAAGCAAGACAACATAATTTTTCAATTGCGCAATATGAACATATACACATATGCATGATATTGAATTTCTAATTATGAAACCTATCAAACAGTGCATTTAGTTCATGAAGAAAATCATGTCATTTCAATCACACATTTAGTCGCATGAGATTAGGGTAGAGACAAAACTTTTAAATCTAATATGTAATGTATACTACACTTATGTGGTGTGTGCCAGACCCATCGTAACCGACCACTGTCGAGGAGCTAACTTCCTATACTTGGGCCACACTGTTAAAATACGAACCAAAATTGCATAAAACAGAGATGCAAAAAAAACAAAAAACACAAAACAACTGATATACCCTGGGAAAACCCTCCTGCTCGATGGGAAAACCCAGCCACACCTGATATTGAATTTCTAATTATGAAATCTATCAAACAGTGCATTTAGTTCATGAAGAAAATCATGTCATTTCAATCACACATTTACTCGCATGGGATTAGGGTAGAGACAAAACTTTTAAATCTAATATGTAATGTATACTACACTTATGTGGTGTGTGCCAGACCCATCGTAACCGACCACTGTCGAGGAGCTAACTTCCTTTACTTGGGCCACATTGTTAAAATACGAACCAAAATTGCATAAAACAGAGATGCAAAAAAAACAAAAAACACAAAACAACTGATATACCCTGGGAAAACCCAGCCACACCGCAAAAATGATCTCCTTTATTAAGATAAAATGAACTGAATACAATACTTCAATATCTGAGACTCTAATGAGTATAATGATCAACTACTGAAGTTTACAAAACTTTGATACAACCTAAAATTTAAATACATCGAAATAAATTAATGGATATGAAAGATAGTCTCAACGTAATCTCTGCTAACAATACAAAAACTCATAATACTAAAAGATATATCCTCACGACAAAACACACTCAAATATACAAAAGCTGAAGGTACAAATACTAGAATCCACCTCCCTTTGAAATATCGGATACCAAGAATAGAACCAAAACTCAGATGACTTAACTCTTAACTTTTTCCCAGCAACTAAGTCTCTGAATTCAACTCCCTTCATATAGAAAATGAGAGCTCGAACAAAGAATAAAGACTCCATTAAAAAACGTCTGACTGTTCGAATGGAGGAGACTCTTCGTGAGTAGGCGTGGAAGAACAAACAGAGACACATCCTCATGCGGTGACTCTTCAACAACCATCCGAAGCTACATCACCCTTACGTGGTGACTTTTCAGCTTCAACAAAAGAAACAACTGTTCTCCATGAAGGATAAATAAAAGACATAAGAGTCTTAACTTGCAATAAACACACACATACATAAATGCAGAAGAATAACCAGCTCGACATCCAGGAACAAATAGAAACAACAAGTGAAGAATAATACAAAAATTTCTTCAAAAGCTACATACTTCAACACTCCCTCTTAGTAAGGAAAGATTTTTTCATATACTTGAGTCATGGAGTCTCTCAACATGACACTCACAATGGAAAGCAACACAAAATATCACGGATAAAGCAACACAAAATATCACGGAGTCTCTCAATGTGATAACATCATGGAGTCACTTAACTTGATGTTCACCATGGCTACATGATTATTAAAAAGAATGATGCACTCTCCTTTTCCATTGAGAAAGAAAAAAAAGGGATGATGGAATGATTAAGAAATTCCCCATCTTTAAGGTCAAAGAGAAGGGCTGTAGTGGATTATAGAACCGTGTCCCTTAATCTTTCCAAGTAACTCCAAGAGACCCTAGAGATTCCCATTGCTCCTCTCTAGGGTCTTGGAGGGTGTACTATAGTTACACCACTTCCTCTAATTTATTTATTATTTTCAGGATCTTCTTCATCCCTCCCTTTACTAAGAGGGTCTTGGAGGGTGTACTTCCTCTAGGGTCTTGGACGGTGTACTATAATGAGTGGCGATAAACACAAACTCTCATCACGGATTCACTCAACGTGATGTCGTCACGGACACTCTCAACACGACGTCCACTATGGCTACACCCATGAGTGGAAAGAATCAACAAGGGCTTTCACCTCGAATTCCTCCATCATAGAGAAAAATGCATTAACAAGGGCTTGCACCTCAAACTTCTTTATCACAAAGAAGAATGCATTAATTCACATAAAACAAGAATTACTGAAGCTGAGACTCTCTTCGCAAGAGCATCATTCTCCACAATACCAAGCTTATCTCAAAAATAAGAAAACTTCACTCTAGGAAGAGGCTTGGTGAGAATGTCAGTTGTTTGCTCATCCGTGCAAATATACTTCAGCTCAACTGCTTTCCTTTGAACCATATCTCTCAAATAATGATACTTGATTTCCACATACTTAGATCTATCATAAAAAGTAGGATTAACCGAGAGCTTCACACAACTTTGGTTATCACAATGAATCACGGTAGGTTCCAAGGATTTCCCAAACAGTCTTGCAAGAAGTTTACAAAGCCACACTGCTTCTCGGGCAGCCATACAAGCTGCAATATATTCAGTTCCTGTTGAACCAAGAAATCATGGCTGAAACAACAACTTGAAGTGCTCTTCCTATTAAGCAGACACCTTGCCCAATCTGATTTAGAAAAATCATGTAACTTCAAACTTTCACAAGAAGAATATTTCAGACCATAACTCACTGTACCACAAACATATCTCAGAATATGTTTGGCTGCAATAAAATGAAGCTATCTAGGCTCACACATGAACTGACTCAGAGTATTAACAACATAACATATGTCAAGCCTAGTGTTAACCAAATACATCAAAGAACCAATCAGCTGCTTATACATTGAAGGATCAATCATCAATTAAATCTGAACTAACAACAGCCTCATGTAACTTTTTAAATTAGCTTCCATTGGAGTTGCCATTGACTTGCAATCAAGCATACCAAACCTTTTCAAAATATCAATGGCATACTTCCCTTGACTTAAAATAATTTCATTGGGTCTTTGCCACACTTCTAATCCAAGAAAGTAGTGCATGAGACTGAGATCTTTCATCTCAAATTCAGAAGCCAACTCTTTCTTACAATCAGCAATAAGATTATCATCACCAGTAATAAAGAGATCAACATAAAGAACCAAAATCAGTGCATGATCATCAATTACCTTGAGATAGAGATTTGGATCAACATCATTTTTAATAAAATCCAAGCTCAACAAATAATTATCAATTCTTTCATACCATGCACGAGGAGCTTGCTTGAGGCCATACAGGGTCTTTTTCAATCTGCAAACATGTGATTCCTTATCTTGAATCACGAATCCTTCTGGCTGCTCTATGAACACTTCCTCTTCAATTACACCATTTAGGAATGCTGTTTTCACATCGATTTGATGAAGTTTCCAACCTTTAACAGCTGCAATAGCAACAATAGTTCTAATGGAAGTGTAACGGGCTACAAGAACAAAGGTCTCCTCATAGTCTATACCTTCTTTTTGAGAAAAACCTCTTCCTACAAATCGGGCTTTATATTTTTCAATACTACCATCAACAACATGTTTGATTTTAAACAACCATTTAGAAGAAACAATAGGTTTACCTTTGGGTCTTGGGACAACACCCCAAACATCATTCTTGATAATTGATTGGTATTCTTCCATCATTGCATCTCTCCACACTTGCTAATCTGCTGCTATTTCAAAACTTGAAGGCTCAGATACAATAATATGACTCATTAATGCAACATAACCAGCAAACTTGTGAGGCCTCTTACTTTCTTTGAAAGTGCCATGAGGAGCTGAAAATTTTTCAGCCTCTTCCATAGTATTTCTTGCCCACAATGGCCTCTTCTTGTCAACTGAAACATTACTTTGACCAACATTAGAGTCAATAGGATTTTCTGAAATAATATGATCTTCTAAGGTAGGCGACTCCCTCTGAATGTCTGAAGGGAAATCAAGAACAACGAGATCCATTTCTTGAGAAACCTCATGATCTTCTCTCTCAAATTCTAAGGAAGATTCTTTAGATTTTTTGCAAGCAATATCTTCTTCAAATGAGACATCTCTACTGATTTCAATCAGCTTTTGAACCAAAACATAGATCCTGTAAGCTTTAGAAGATTCACTATACCCAATAAAGATGCCCTTTTTTCTTGAAGGTTCTAATATAGACCTTTTGTCTTTAGGAACATGAATATAGACTGTACACCCAAAAATTCTGAGATGACTTACATCTGGTTTAATACCTGTGAAAGCTTCTTCCAAAGTCATAATGTCTAGAATTTGATGAGGACTACGATTTTGAACATACACAACTGTCCTACAAGCTTCAGCCCAAAGAAAAGTTTGCAAGCCTTGATCATGAATCATGGCTTTTGCTGCCTCAACAATTGATATGTTCTTCCTTTCTACAACACCATTTTGTTGTGGATTATAGGGAACACAAAACTCCCTCTTAATCCTTGCTTCAATACAAAAAGATTGGAACACACTAGAAGTGAATTCACCTCCGTTATCAGACCTTAAACTTTAATTTTCTTTTTCTGAATTTTTTTCAACAAAAGCTTTGCACTCCTTAAACTTGGACAACACTTCATCGGATTTTTCAGTCTTCAAAAAATAGATCCATGACTTACAAGAGTAGTCATCAATAAAAGTCACATAATACCAATAACCACTTAAGCAAATGAAATAAGTCCACTCAAATCAGAATGAATCAACTCCCTTTAGCTCTCCTTTCACTAATATGAAAATGACTCTTAATGTTCTTGCCTAAAGCACATCCTTTGCAAATATCTTCATGATCTTTATTAAGCTTAGGAAGACCCACAACAATCTTATCCATAGAAGATAAAGATCTGAAATTTAAATGAGCAAATCTTTTACGTCATAGCTCACAATTACTCAAAGAATCACGAGTCAACATCTGAATAGGATGAGCTGAAAGTCTATACAAACTTCCATGACGAACACCAATCTCACGTGCTGAATTAAAACTTAAATTCTTTTTCCATGCAAGAACCTTACCTTTAGCAAAAACAACATTATAACCTTTATCTTCCAATGCTGAAATAGAAATCAGATTCCTCTTTATCCTGGAACAAATAGAATATCGCTTAAATGAAGAGGAATTCTTAAATCCAATTGAAAAGAAATATTACTAGCACCTTTTACAGAATAGCTTGCATCATCACCAATGATAACTTGCAGATGAGAATCTTTTTCAATCAGATTAGATAGATGCTCTTTATATCCTGAGATATGGCGAGAGACTCCACTATCAATCAGCCAAGTATTGTTATCAGTTGGAACATTACTAGAGAGAGCTGATATAAACAAGAATCCCTTTGAATTTTCACTTGATTCTCTATGAGGAGAAACATTATCAACATTTGTAACAACTTGATGTTTAAGCTTCGTAGTACAATCCCTAGCATAGTGACCATACTTGTCACATCTAAAGAACTGCACTCTAGAGAGATCCCTCCTTAGGATTAGGAGCTGAATCTGAATTCTTATCTCTATATCTCTTGAAGTTTCCTTTTTTCCCCTTTCTGCTAGAAGTGTGGCAAGCAAGAACCTGGTCTTCTTCATGATGAGACTTTCACACATTTCCTCTAGCCTCCAATCTGCATTCCTCTTGAATGCAATCAGCTCTCAACCTATCAAAGTTGCAAAGTTCATCTCTCCCACTAATACCTTGAATAAATGATTCCCATGAATGAGGGAGACCATTTCATGGCTAACATAACAAGATCTTTGTCCTCAACAAAATCTCCAATAGCATTGAGTTGATCCTTCAATTTTGAAATCTTCATAAAGAAAGATACTATAGATTCTCCTCTAGCCATTTTGATTTGAAGAAGTTGACGTCTCAAAGCTAGAGCTCTGCTAGTGTTATTGAATTCATACAGACTTTGAAGATTGTCAAACGTCTCTTTAGCAGAATTCAGCTTGGAGATGACAGGTACTAAATAATCCTTAATAGAATCAATCAGAATCTTTCTTGCCATAACATTGTTCTTTCTCCATAAAGTTTTCTTAGTGTCATCAGTTGGTTCAGGCACATCATTCTTAACATAGTTGAGAAGCTCATTCTCTTCAAGTGCAATCAGAACCCTGAATTTCCATGATGTAAAATTTGTAGCACCATCCAGTCTGTCTTCAACTTTTAGACCGTTCACCATTGTGAATGCTGAAATGAACAAGCTGAAAGACAACCAAGAAATAATACAAAGCAAACAGATCTGGTTCTGGATCTTTTCTTTAGATCTGCTTTGATACCATGTTAAAATACGAACCAGAATTGCATAAAACAGAGATGCAGAAATAACAAAAAACACGAAACACCTGATATACCCTGGGAAAACCCTCCTGCTTGAGGGAAACCCAGCCCTACTGCAAAAATGATCTCCTTTATTAAGATAAAATGAACTGAACACAGTACTTCAATATCTGAGACTCTAATGAGTATAATGATCAACTCTTACAATACTGAAGTTTGCAAAACTTTGATACAACCTAAATACATCGAAATAGACTAATGAATATGAAAGATAGTCTCAACGTAATCTCTGCAAACAATACAAAAACTCAGAATACTAAAAGATGTATCCTCAGGGCAAAACACACTGAGAAATATAAAAGCTGAAGATTCAAATACTAGAATCCACCTCCCTTTGAAATATCGGATACCAAGAATAAAACCAAAACTCAGATGACTTAACTCTTAACTTTTTCCCAGCAACCGAGTCTCTGAATACAGCTCCCTTCATATAGAAACTGAGAGCTAGAACAAAGAATAAAGACTCCATAAAGAAACGTCTGACTGTTCGAATGGAGGAGACTCTTTGTGAGCAGGCATGGGAGAACAAATGGAGCCACATCCTCACTTGGTGACTCTTCAGCAACAATCCGAAGCCACATCACCCTTACGCGGTGACTTTTCAGCTTCAACAAAAGAAACAACCGTTCTCCATGAAGGATAAATAAAAGACATAAGAGTCTTAGCTCGCCATAAACACATACACACATAAATGCAGAAGAATAACCAGCTCGACATCCAGGAACAGATAGAAATAGCAAGTGAAGAAGAATACAAAAATTTCTTCAGAAGCTACATACTTCAACACACACCCTCACCATTGACCTGTCATCCGCTCAGACACTCAAAACCACACCAATAGATTAGTATCCAAAACCATAAACATAAATTAAATATGCATTTTCATATCATTTTCTTTCGACTAATAAAAAGCATGCACATTGAATGAACATATGTTGAATTTAAAAGGTACATGATTCAAAACAGGATATCATCAATTATGTAATTGAAGAATCATGACATAAGTACATCTCATATAAATGTAAATCAAAGAAGTAAACACATCATCTCATGATATAATAAGCATTATCTCACAGTAAGTCAAAAAGGTTGAACATGATATTGCAGTCATTAAACACAGATGCACTCATAATTGACCAAGGTCCACAACCAGGAAAACATAACGACCAAGTCTAAATGACACGCGAAGTCATGAAAAGTAGGAACCATAAGGTCGCGACGTGACAATTGAACATTTTGGCAATTGCTTTTATGTGGTCGTTCCATGATTAATCTGGTTTATAACAGATTAATTTTGATAATTCCTTACTGTTTTAAGGTCAAAACTTGAAATTTTATAAGTTTCTACAGCAGTAAAATTTAGGGCTTTGAAAAGAAGTTTCTTGCACCTTGTTTCCTTGGGAAAATTTGCGAACTATCCAAATTTTCTGGGTCCCAAAATCTGTCATATTCTTTATGATAACTGTTTCAGTCATCTGGGCACTAAAATGCCAGGCACCAGTAACATTCCAAATACCATCTTGCTTTAATATGCTCCGTAAGTCCAAACAACTAACAGAGAATGATATTTTTAATTATGTGATTTTAAATTTAAATTTTATGAGGTCCTCTATGTTGTAATATCTGCCTTTACGATGGCAGAGGCCTTTTTAATTTCTGGTGATTCAGATTGGACTGAATTTGGGTGTCATTGTGTTATGTTTTCCTTTTCATTGATTCTGCAAGATTCCTGCAAAAATACAATGCTTTGGTTGACCTATAAATTACTTTTTTCTATGTTTATGCAGCATACTGCTAGAGAGATTCTTAAGAAATCTGATGGTGTTGTTGTTGTTGATGATCGAGCTGCTAACCACTTTCCAACTCCTCTAGAGGTACTTCCTTTGCTTCGTTTATTTGCCTGTCATGAGTACGTAACTGTTGGATTGGTAATACAGCAAACTTTTATAAACAAATCCCTGACAGATATGACAGTCATTGCTATGCTCACTGCACCATTTGGTCAGTTTTTTTAATGATTTCTTCAACTTGATGCTTTGTGGTTGCTTATGGCGTTTAACACATTTCAAGAACTGTTTTCAACAGGTTTCAAACAAGGATGATGTTGCTGTCGGAAGGATCCGGCAGGATGCTTCTCAAAATGGCAATTATGGGTATGTCTCCATTATCCTTGCACCCCTCTTCAAAATGATGTATGGCTATTATCATATCTGATATTCTGGCACTGCCATTTATGCTTACCAGGTTGGATATTTTTGTTTGTGGGGATCAAATACGCAAAGGGGCTGCTCTTAACGCAGTACAAATTGCAGAGAAACTTTTTTGAGAACAGTACTGTATGCAGTGTAATGATTTCTCATTTCATTCAGTTTTGTGGAGGAATTTTTGCCAGATGGAATAGTCATTTATTGAAAATTAAAACATAAAACAAGAGAGTATGCAGTAGCAGTATAACGATTTCTTATCTCATTCAATTTTGTTGAGGATTTTATGCCAGATGGAAGGGTTTTTCTTTCTTTTAGTTATTCCATAAAAAATCTAGAAAAAGGGAGTATGATTTCCGTGTCCTATTTCTATTTGTTGGCATATCCAGGAAAATGGCAGTGTAAGTTTTTTTGAGAATGGAAGTGTTATTGGAAGAATGGCCATTATATATCTGCACGTTAATGAACATTGTACATCAAGTTGAGAAGTTAGTTCAAATAGTGAATAGCATAATGTGATGTTGTCGTTAAGGCCCCGTTTGTTTCTAGGTATTGACTAGGAATTGGCATAATGGCATGCTGGTATTGTCGAATTCAGTGTTTGGTTCCAAAATGAAAAATAGGAATAGGGTTATGCGAATTCTAATTTTGGGCC
>MU228092.1:2274194-2285658 GCA_018584345.1 Thuja plicata
GGTATTGTCGAATTCAGTGTTTGGTTCCAAAATGAAAAATAGGAATAGGGTTATGCGAATTCTAATTTTGGGCCTTTTTGAGCATTCCACAATTCCCCCTCAGGACCTAGAATTGGAATTGAAAATTAGAATTGGAATTGAGAGTACTATTTTGTGAAGGAAAATTCATTCCCATTTTTGTGTTAATATTATATTGCTATCAGGATGTATATATATACACGTGTGTATATACACGTGTGTATATATACATATGACTGTATATACACACATGTACATATACAGTATAAATACATGTATATATACACATGAGTGTATATACACACATGTATATATATACACGTGTGTATATATATACGTGTGTGTATATATACACACATGTGTGAATATACATGTGTGTATATATACATACATGTATATATGGTATATATATGTATATATAAACACGTGTATATACATATACATATGTATATACACGTGTGTATATGTGTGTGTATATATGTGTATATATGTGTGTATACACACACGTGTGTATGTGTGTATATATACACGTGTATATGTGTATATACATACATGTATGTGTATATATGCGTGTGTGCATACATGTGTATATATACATGTGTGTATATACACACGTGTGTGCGTGTATATACACACACACATGTGCGTATATGTGTGTATATATACACATGTGTGTGTATACACATATGTGTGTGTATATATGTGTATGTGTGTATGTGTATGTGTACAAAAACAAAATTCCAATTCCAATTCTAGCTGTGTGGAACCAAACACAGAATTTGCATCTTCTCAGTCATCTTCCAGGTGAACCAAACAGGACAAGCCTATATTCTAGAATTCATTTTGAGAATAGCATAAACCCGGAATGGATTCAATTCCAGAATTGGCAATTCCAGCATGCACAAATTCCGCCAACCAAACGGGCCCTAAGTCTCTTCTAGAAAGACCATAAATTAGGGTGTCACGAGTCTTGTTACATGTTTTGATGGGAAAAAATCTTCCTTAACATAATATTCATGATTTTTCTGTAATTACGATTTCCTAATGAATATTTGAATGATAGGCATATTTTTAAAGATAGTAAGAGGATATCTGGAATAGGATGTTCTCTCTTTCAGGCTGGGTAAACTGCAACTGCTGATGTAGATAGCTCCTAACCTTGTGCTGAGTAGATTTAGTTTTATGTAATGAAGTACAATTAAAGTTAGTATTATTTATTATAATTTTGTAAAATTAGTTCCACCATGCATATATGAAGATCTGTTTGCATTCAGTCCAGCCTGTGTGTAGCATGAGAGTTAGGAAAAAATGATGCACGATAACTTACCTTAAATTTCAGATCTATTTTCAGCTGTTAAAAGAGAATAAATGCAGCATTTGTACTGTTTTATAATTTAATATTTATGTTTTAGTTTTAACAAATTGATTTGATGTTATTCATCTGTTTGATGTTATCCACGACCTGTTTCACCAGTAGCTAAGTGCAAGTTGGACTTATAGACATTTCTCACTTCTTTTTGGTTTTCTGGTGAATGTAAAAAATATTCAAAACTCAGAGTAGCCTCAGCATCTCTAAAATATAAAAATGTTGCAGTCTATGCAAGACAAATCAATCCTTCCAATTATGATAGTATTCAAGTCCACAATTTACTTATTAAATAGCACCTGGGGTCATGAGACAATATTGATAAATTTTGTATTTTGATTTCCATTATTTGTGTTTACTGTTGCTTTGTTTCGAATTGTTTGGTATATTTGGAAACAGTTTCTGGGCCCACCTGCCATGTCTACGTTTACCTGATTGAATTCAACTTCAATTATTCTTAAAAATGCATCCTGTTATGCTTTTTATCTGGAAAATTTCTAGGTTATTGGGTTATAAAATTTCATCGCATAGATTAAAATTGCCACTACCATTCAGACTATAATAATGCTGGTTGTGTTATAAGAGAAGATCATTTTCTGGATGTGAGAAATGAACAATTCTGTTGATGGAAGTTTGTACATTGTACAAAAATTCTTTCCTTTTCATTTTAGGATGTTTTGCAATAGGCTGAATAGGTGTGGCTGGCTTATTTCATCCGCTTTTTATAAAATTATGCCATATCAATAAAAATAAAAATCAAACTTCCAATGAAATTTATTTTAGTTTATTAATTATGATTTTTTGAACTTTCTAACTTAAAAAAAAACAAAAAACGTTGGATAGTGGTATTAGTAAATACTGACCTCTTCCGTTAATAAATGGAAGTGTGGTTAAAGCAAGCATTCAAAAATTGGTTGTCATAAATAACAAGTCATTTTTATTAAAAAATTGTCTCTTCTACAAGAAAAGAAGATGCCTTCAAAACTGAAAGCAGTTGGATCTTCTATTGTATGCATTTAAATGGGATCTTTTTTTAAACTATTGTTTCTCCACACCCTCCAAAATGAAAAAATAAAATAAAAATTGTATTATTTAATGAAAATAAGAAATTACATTTGTAGATGCTATCAAGAACATTCCAAGAGAGAAAAAGCAACACCTGGGAACAAAACTAAGGATAAATACAATGGTCTCAAGGATTAGAGACCAAACAAGCATAAATTGAAAAAATAGGAACCCAATAGCTACGATAAAGTTCACAATAACCACACTAAAAGATAGTACGGCCAACTTTGAGTTTGTAAAGGGAAAAGGACAAAGATTAGTAACTTCCAATAAAACAAAGAAACACAAGCACTCGTCACCCACATTACTACAGCTTGAATTGTCATCTAAAGTGCAGAAATAATCCATCCATTGATTAGAATCCTTACACAAAACACCAGGACAATACTGTGTTGTGTAATTGAGCATCCACACCAAAACTCCCACAAACCTGGATTGCATTAATTTCTTAGCTTAGTAGATCTATTTCTCAGTGATCAGTCATGACCCATCCACAATATTTGGCTCCCTATAAACATGAAATAGAGAATAGTTGGCAAAAGAGTTCCAGCATGTGATTTATTTGGAGAAAAAAGGTTGGAGGCCCACGTTTTCCATTTTTTATACACCTTTTATTTGGTTGAAAACAAAGCCTTGCATTTTTTCACCCTTTTGTTCATTACCAAATTGAGAAACTCCGTTTTTCATTTTTATATACTCTTTATTTAGTTGAAAACCAGTCTTGCATTTTTTCACCCTTTTGTTCATTATCAAATTGAGAAACTTCAAAGTCATTAGCTTTACAAAACTAGTTGCGTCTCTTCCCAACAGAAGCCTGAAATGTATGTGGTGTATGGCCTTAAAAAAGAGAATGTATCTAATGCCACACACAACATGAGTTTCTTGACAAACACTGTGAAAACAACCCTACATACTAGAATGTTCGATGCAAGCATGTAATAATAGGCATGAATTCCTCGTCTTTAGAGATGCCTTTAAAATGCCCATAAATCAATCATGATTATGGAAGGCATCAAAAAGTAGGGATACCTTAACCTTGGAATTTAATTGCATTCTAGTGATCCATATGTCCCAAGGTATTGCATTGGAACAATTTTAGCTTTGGCCACTTATAACACCTCTCAAAGTAATCTTCCACAGTTATTCCTTGCCAAACACTTCTCACCCTTGTTAAAGCCTCTAAATTTGTCCATGTCTTGATTATTTTTGGACAATGATGAGAGTATGATACATAGTTTTTGAATCGTACAATCGCAAATGACATTGATTTGGTCCATGCCAACTTTGTTTTTGTAAAATCTCCTAGCTAAGAGCTTTATTTCTCATAGCCAACCATATAAGTATTCTTTACTTTGATGGGGTTTTAATCTTCCAAAGATTTTGCCACCATTGAGATCTCTTTTCAGTAACCACATTTGTGAAGTTTTCCTTATATTATATTCTCATAATGTATTTACTAAAAGAAAAATTGTTGACCATCACTTCACTTATTTTGACATGGGTCCATTTCAATTTCTTCACAAATGCACCCTTAGGAATGAGAGCAATGAAGGTGGTGCAAAAGCCCCTAGAATCTTCTCTCAACCTCCTTGACTACACCACCCTCATTAGGTTCCCACCAATCAAATTCAAAAACTCATTGAACAATTCTATTGTCCAACCATAAGGTCCACAATTTTTGTTGTTTTGAAAGGTAGCCAAGGTAAACCCGAACTCTTCCTTAAAGACTTCCTTTACAAGCATCCATTCTCTTCCTCAATTACAAGGCTTGGGAAGAAAACAATCATATTAACAATCTTCTCAATGTTGGCTATGATAGGGTCCTTGTGCACACAAAGTGACTCCCATATTGCCAATCTTCTTGAATGATTTCTTTATAGATTTGTCCTCATCATTTCCCAAGTAGTAATTCTATCTTTTTGGTGATTAAAAAAAATATGAAAAACCTTGGTGTTTTCATCACCATTTTCCAACCACAAAGCTCTACCTTTTAGTCTCCGTAGAGCTTCAATATTTACTAGTAGTTTCTTCTTCTTAAGTTCTAATACATTTAGCTTTCTCTTAGCATCATAAAAAAATAAAATTCAAAATCTTTACCATACAATTCAATGATTAATTGTTCCATAGTAGTTATCTCTTGTTCAATTTCCTTATGCTTGTTGACAACTACTACTTTATTTACTTCTTTTCAAATTTACAAGTTGTAAATAAGATGACTAATTGGAGATAGTGTGAAAGGCAACCCACTTGTCACTAACATACTTTATGAAGTCATCCTGCTTTAATCATAAAGTATTGAATTTACACGAGGGTAGAGGTTTATTCAATCCATAACATCATGGGAAGATAATCTAATCCTCACATAACCATTCAATAAAGAATCATTAATTAAAAATCTCTCCAAATACTTGGTCATTATCAATTCCAACTCTCATATTCCTCTAAGTAGGAATTGAATTAATAGGTTACACTTAATGATAATCTAATCCTCACATAACCATTCAATAAAGAATTGTTAATTAAAAATCTCTCCAAATACTTGGTCATTATCAATTCCAACTCTCATATTTGGACATTATCAATTCCAACTCTCATATTCCTCTAAGTAGGAATTGAATTAATAGGTTACACCTCTTAGATTTTTCTTTATCTCATATGATCATGACGAGGGACAAAATGATCATAGGTTGCACCTCTTAGAGGCTTGCTTTACTCAAAGGTCTTCTAATAGTGATTGATGTTCTCCTTTTAGTATTTCCCTTGCTACTTTTGATTATGCTTACAAAGGATGTGAGATTTTATTTCTACCTATAGACACCCAAAATTGTCATATCACCTATGCAATGTTAACACTAATTTTCCTCTTAATTGATTAAATAATCTTATTTACTTAATTGATTTGTATCATTCTCCTAGTTAAATTTCAAATTTGACTTTTCCCTCTAAAATCAATAATTACATATTTTTAATTAATCATTTAATCATTTAATGTCCACTACATTAATCTTATCAATTCTTTTTCTAAATTTGTCTAATTATTATTTTAAATATTAATTAAATGATTTTATTATTTAATTAATGTATTTCCTAATTTTAGTTGAATAATTCTTATTATTTAATTAAATTAATATTCCTCATTCTTGTCATCACAATTAAATGATTATTCCAATTATTTAATTTATTGTCTTCTATAATTGAATAAGATAAATGTTTTATTTAATTATTTCACTTCCATGATGTCAACAATCTTCTAAAAATAAATAAATAATTTAATTTCTTTATTCCTAATCAAACACAATTAAATAAATTTTGAATTTATTTAATAATAATTATTCTTCTACTTCCACCTCCATGACTAACGCTAACTTTTAGTCTGACTAACCCTTCTATTTGTGCCATCTATCCAATCACTTTTCGTGACTGATCGATCTAATTAGTTCTCAATTCACTCAAATCAGTTAACTATCAATTAGTCTTCTAATTAATGAATTTTGTCATGCAATTAGTTAAGTGAGTTAACTCTCAATCAGTCTGAGTTATCAATTCAATCAAGTCTAGTCTAAATGAGTCTTAACCATCTATTATCAATCAATTAGAACTTTCTATTGAAATCTAAGGAAATTCTATTTAATGAAGGTGAATCTTCATTATTCATAACCACGATTTTTGAATTCTCATGTTATCATAGGTGGAGAAAATCCGAGAGCTCACAATTGCAGAGAAGGAGAAAAGCCAAGGTGATTCAGGAGCATCCTTGAGTTGTTAGCAATCTTGCATCACCCAAAAATATTTCCTTTCAGTTTGTTCTTGTTTTCTAGGTTTTTTGTATTTTTAGTGGTGTTCCCTGGTTTTGGATCATTGGAAGTTGCGAACATCAGTGTTTGTTCTGGACATCATGTTTTATTTATGTCTAGGCTCACACCTCATTTGGATACTTCTCTATTGAGATATTAGAGATTCATGGTCAGTTCTATGTGTTCTTCATGTTCTAACGGTCAGATGGAGTTTTGAGGTCTTGCGAAGCTATTCCCGATTGACGAAGCTTGGTGGCTCATATCACAATGTTCCTAGCTCTTTGGCCGACCTCTTTCTTGGATCGCATGTACTTTCCACATCTTGGCCTTAAGATCTTATGATTTGGGTCCTGAGCTATATCTGTACACGTTACATTTTCTGTCTTTAAAAATATAATTGTTCTAGCCACCATATGTGTTAGGAAGGCTCTATATATTGAGGCTCTTGATCTTTGTTTAGGCAGTACAGGAGGCTTGGGGAAGAAGTTCTTTTGGAGATTAGCATTAGGGTTTAGTTTTGATTTCTGTTGTAATCAAACATGTATGCCAAAAGTCTGCAATTTGCATATTGCAGGCCAATGTAATATAAATATATGATTTATGGATAATGTGAAGATCTGCTGTAGCATTTTGATTGTTTTTTCTTGTCCCCGAATTAGTTGTTTACACTATGTTGACTCTTGCTGCATGGTTTGGACAAGCTCCATTGGGAAAACTCCCGCCATGACTGCATTAGGTGGTATCAAAGCAAGGATAATGTTCATGTGTTAGCATATCGAGTTCTCGAGCTTACGAAGACCTTGATGTGTTGATTGTGGGGTAACATAGTGTAGATCTGACTCACAATTGCAGAGGACTTGCGCAAAGGGATTGTAGATGAGATTGTTATTGGTTACGAACCTTGTATGATTTGTTGAGCTATCCCATTAGCGAACCGAACGATGATTTGGAGGCAGACTCTGAGTGTGTTTAATAGATCACTGAGTGAGAGGCAATTGAATCGTGGTAGCTAGATCAACGAGTTGAGGTAGTTGCACCTGAGGATTGGGAGAGATGCCACCAAGAAGGATGAAATCTAGGAGGTTAGAACAAATGATGGAATATTTCCAAAATGAGATGAGAAATGAGATATGTAATATACTAACTGGATTATGAAGGAATCTTGAGACTACGAAAGAATATCAAGATGCTGTTGAACATCTTGAGACTGTAGATACTGAGATCCCTGCAGATGAAGAAAGATTGTTGAGAGGTAGGGCACAAGTAAGTAAAAGGCATAGGATGGAATTTTCAACTTTTGCTAGTTCATTGCATCCTGAGGATTTGATAGATTGGATTGGTGAACTAGAAGATTACTTTAAACTTGAGGATATTAGAGATCTACAGAGGGATAGGTCAGCACAGACTAAGTTGAAGGGTCATGTTGCCTTATGTTGGAAAGAGGTACAAAAAGATAGAGAAGAAAATGGTGAAACGAAGATCACTAGATGGAGAGTTATGGTGTCTAGATTAAAGGCTAAATTCATTTATGCGAATTATGAATTAGAATTGTTTAAGAAGTTACAAAGCATGAAGCAAAAGATATGAGTGTGAAGGATTACACTAAAGAGTTCTATAAGATGAAAATTAGATATGGACACCGAGAGATATCTAAAGAGAAGGTGACTAGATATATTAAAGATTAAAGATTTAATATTTAGGATTAGCTAAGTATGTTGAGGATTTCTACAATAGAGGATACTTATCAGTATGAATTGAGGGTAGAAGATAAGTTGAAGAGGAGACAAGGTAACCCTGGAGGAAAGGAAAAGCAAACAAGTAGCAATGGAAAAGAGAAGAAGACTATTGAGGTTGAACCTAATCAAAAGACACTTAGAAGAGGAAATGGTAGAAAGGAATTCAAAGGTACTTGTTTCAAATGTGGTGGCATAGGACATAGGGATTTTCAATGTTATGAAGGATCTAGTAAAAACTTGGATAGAAAAAATCTTATGGAACATGAGTAACATACTATTGATGAACTTGTGGAAAATAAAGCAAAACCCAAGATGGGAGAATCTCTTATGCTTAGGAGAGTTATGTTGAGTAGGAAGAAATCTAAAGCTATACAAAGGAGGAATTTGTTTAGGACTATTTGCAAATCATAATGTAAATATATGATGTTTGGATAATGCGAATATTTGTTGTAGCATCTTGATTGTTTTTTCTTGTTCATGAATTAGTTGTTTCCACTGTGTTGAATCTTGATGCATGGTTTGGACCATCTCCATTGGGGAAACTGCTGCCGTGACTGTGTTACAAGGGGGGATTTATGGTTTGTTGCTTGCATGTTTATTTGGTTTCAATTATTTTATGGTATGGATTGAATTACGTCTTTCTCTCTTGAATAGGAGTATATTGTTTTCAATAATATAGATCTTGTCATTGGATCTAATCTTTGTTGTTGTAGGTACACTAATCCAGTTATTTACCCTTATTACAAATGGTGAACCCGACGTGATGCACCTAGTCTTTCTAATTTTTATCTGATATTCTAATTTTTATGTAGTTACATAAACATTGGACACAACTGTGGATAATTTTCCATGGTCACATATTTAATCACGTAATTGTTTTTAATAGTCACAATCATTTTATTTTATGTTTTCTATATTTCTCTATGTAGGAGATTTGACACAACTGCCAATTAAATACCACAATTGTGGATTAATCACCACAATTGAATGATTAATCACCATAGTTACAATCGTATAATATGCAACCATTCTATGATCTCACTGTATTTTGGCTTTATTTTATTTTAATTTTTTTACTTTGGCAGGGATTTGCCGCAATTGCTAATTAAATGTCACAATCACCAAATTAAATGCCACGACTGCTAGCCATTCGCCATAATCGCCTGGTAAAATTAAGGTATAATTATTTTGTGTTTTGCATTCAATTTGTCAAATTTCAAGTCCTAGGTTCAGGTTTTTGGGCTACTAATTTTTTATTTATAGTGTATTACATGGAAATAAGGATTATCTATCTTGAAATCATACACACTTCATTTTGGGACATAACAATTGATCTATCTGTCTTGCGTTCTTGGTCCACTTGCACGCTCTGTCAGTAGAATCCTTTCCCAGAGGACGACCTCAAACTGGAAAATCTTTCTGGTCGATATAGAAATAAGGCATGGAGTAAACTATTGAATATCTTACACCTGACTAAGCATGGATAGGGGTGTTAGTGATATCTCAGATTAGGCCTATATGCCTAAGGAGATGACGTGACCAATCAGAGACATTAGTGTCACGCACCTATTATCCGATTGGGAAGGCACCACAGATCTGACTAAAAACCCTAAGGTAGAGGCCCCCCATTCTAAACTCCAAACATTACAAAATCAAAGTGCAAGGGGAGGGAAGAATCCCCCCCCCCCAAGATCAGTCACCATATGCTTCCCAGGAAATTGATACAATTGGGGAGAAATCCTCTTTGATCAAGATCTGAAAAAGGCAAAAAAATGGGCCCACCCTCAAATGTGATAGTGTTGTTTGAGCTGATGAAAATTCAAGCTGTAGGCGGCAATTTTTCTAGTGACGTTGTGACCTTAGGCTAATAGATGACTATTTTTTGTCTTTAATCTGACCAGTGAAAATCTTGTGGATTCTAAAACTCATTGAGCATACACAGATCGGTACAATTGTCAATCAACCATACTATTCTATGTGTGTTTTCTATGTTTGAAAATTGAAATTGACTGTCAAATTGTTACACAAACAAAACAACGTATCTGTCACTAAAACACCACAATTGCTGTTAAAATGGTGCAACTATCAGATACAAAATTGTAATTGCAGCTTTCTACATCACATTCGCCGGATATAGATCCATAATTGACCTGATTGTGCAACACAATTGTATATTTATTTACCAGACCGGGACACTCTGTATTAGAGATTTTACCAGTCTAGAACAATTACTAGTCTTGTTTTAAACGAAACACTTGCAAATCATTAGGCGTAATTGGCTGGTAAAATTAGTGTTTTCAGGTTAGACAATTAAAAAAACTAGGGTCTATTCATAGACTTGCACACTATCCAAAAACACAATTTTCAATATTTGGCATCAAAAACCTTTATTTCATTACCTTATGGCATTATTATGTTTGGCCATCGTTGCAGGTTATCATTTTAGAGTTCACTTTGCAAGTTATCATTTTAGAGTTCACCTTGCATGTTATAATTTTAGGGTTTATCTTGCATGCCATCATTTTAGGGTTTATCTTGTATGCCTCATAGCTTTCACTTAGGTCTTGCATAACTTATACTTAGGTATCTTTATCTTTTAGGGTTATTTTTTGAACACTAGAGAATATACCTTCTTTTGGATCTTTCTATAAGTGGTTGGTAGATTCTTTTTACCTCTCTTATCAAAAACATCCTTTTATAAAAACATCGTCTCAAGTGATATTACTACTTGGAGGTCAAAACATATCTCCCATCATTTAGCGTTGTTTCTAGAAGTCATAATCTCAAAATTTTCAACTTTTCCCTTAAGGATTTATTTGTCCATCCTTAGTTGTCATATTGCTAGTTTTGCATTGTTATTAGTCATTTCCCAAAATAAAAAAATAAAAAAATAAAGGTTTCTTTCCAAAGTCATTACTATAGTCAAATCATATTCAAGTCGTGCCTAGTCTTGCATTGTTATTTACCCAAAAAAAAAAGCTTCTTTCCTAAGTTGTTACTGTCATGTCCCCTTTCTAGAGTGGACATCAGAGACGGAGGAGTTGGCCTATCATTGGAGTCTCGTAGGCTAGCGGAGATGGATAGGGACTCATTCAGTGCATACAGTGATTGGATTTTGGATTTACAAGCAGTTTGGAGCAGTTCCTCGATTTTAGGGGATATCCCTACTTTTTAGGAGGATGTGGTAGTTTCCATATGTGAGGTCCCACTGGACCATTCCATGGTTTCAGTTTCAGGATGAAAGTGTGTGTTCCCTAGTTTCTAGGAGCATCCCTAGATTTTAGGGATGAGACTGCCAGTTGACCCATCTCGTTCGGCATCAGTCTGTACAGGTGACATGGTGGTAAATATAGTGTTACAGTGCAGTTCCTTGATTTTAGGAGGCAGTTCCTACTTTTTAGGAGATGGTGTCAGCTTCCAGATTTGAGGTTTTATAAGGTCATCCCTTGGTTTCAGTTTCAGGAGATTTGGGTATGTTTCCTAGT
>MU228092.1:2290862-2305784 GCA_018584345.1 Thuja plicata
AGTACTATGGCAGTGGACGTTGGGAGTCCATTTTGGCACGTGAGGTATTCAGACTGCCTTGGCGTGACTTCTGCAGCCGTACGGCTACCTTTCAGCTGTCACTTGGTTTATTATTTGGTTTACAACAACAAATTATGCCTTTGGTGCGTGGCTGGTTATTTTAGCAGCTAGGCATCATCATTCTTCATTGTAAACAACCATTGCTGATATACTGAATGCATATCTTGCCTGGTACAATTTGCAGCCATATTGGTTGATTGAATATTATATTATTGCACGCTGTTCTAGCTTATTTATTATTTGCTGCTGTTGTTATTTACTGCTTTACTTATATTTTGAAAATTTACACTATAAAACAAGAATGAAACAATCCTTCTGCAACTTCTATCTAATTCTGAAAGACCACAAGAAAAACATAGGAAAACCTATTATTTTAAATTAAAATTTACAGAAGTTCAGTGAAAGGATTTTCTTGGGATATTTCAGTTACCACAGTCAAATTATATCTAGTGTTGCATCATTATTGATCATTTTCCAAAATCCAAAATCATATTCTCATTCTTAGACGTCACTTTAACCCAAATCATCTTAGGCACATCTAGCTGGAGTCATTCTTGTATATGCCAATCACATGATCTCAAAAGGACAAACATCAAATGGACTTCCATATTCATCTAGACAACAAACCTATGGAAAATAGTCTGTAGGCACCAAATGGACATACACATCCTTAGGGGAACCAATTGAGTCAACCTTAAAGAAGCTTGTACAATCAAACGACATCATACTTTCAAAAGTAAAGTATTATGAGCTAGGATATTTTAGACCATACTGGTTGAACGAAAATGACTTCTGTGAATACCATAGGACCAAAGGACATAAAATTTCAAATTGCTCAAAAGTGAAAAATCTCATCCAGGATCTCATTGACCAAGGTGACTTTACTATTAAAGAACGTCCCAATAATTTAACTAATGAGGATTTAGACATATGTCAAGATGCTATTCCAAAACAAGATCAAAATCATATACCTATGTCTACTAATGATCCACAAATAAACTCCATACCTACCACCATTCCTTTCTCCACACCATCCCCATCATATACTAAAACCTTTCCAATTTACCCCCAAAGGATATCCACAATACAAATCCAATCTATTCCATTCCTTGGTACAAGTCCCTTTTACAATTCAACAATCCAAGATCTAATGCCACTATATGCTCTATTTCCAAAAAAACCTACTCCAATGAGTCCTAGTCAAATTCCACTCCCACCATGCCCAAGCATTAAGTCCTTTCACGAATCCAAATTACATATCCAAACTTATACCCCCGCAAGAAGATAATCCAAAGTATCAAGAAATAAGTCCTAAAATGGGTCAAGATCAAGATACCAAGAATGTCCAATCCCATCCAATCTTTGACCAAGATCCCATAATCCTAGAATCTCATGATGATCCTGTTATCCATTTGTTTTCTATCCAACATGATCCCCTTCTATCCCAAGATAAAATCATCCTTCCAAATCCACCTCCTAAGAAAGACCACGATGTCCCTTACACTCCATCCAATAATCCTTTTCCATGTTAATATCAAAGTATCCATCCATGTCCACCACAAGATCCTATCCACCTTTCATCTCCATGCCATTATCTTCCATGTCCACCTCAAGATCCCATCAACCCTACTCAAACTAATAATGAGCCTATTACATATCAACTTGGATCATCCAATTTCATTTGGCCCAATATCCTTTGTGATCCTACCATTCCTTACATGCCTCCTCCACCTCAGAATGGACTCGCATCTTGTTTAAAAAATAATCAGTATCCCATTGTCAAGAAGTTTTTTCAAAACATGCATTATCAATGAAAGGGATTATGCCTCAATTAAAAGGGTATATTAGAAACCATTGATATCAAACCAAATCCATACTATCAGGGCCTTGTCTATATATCTCATAATTAAGATGTTAGTATCTCTCCAAAATCCTACAGTCCCCCATATAAACCCAAGCATACACATTTCCCATCTTCCAAATCCATATTGGGGGAATTATATCCCAAAGTCAAAGTCTTTTTTCCTTCCATCCACCTTAGGTCATTATATCCCAAAGTCAAAGTCTTTGTCCCTTCCATCCATATTAGGTCCTTTTATTCCTCCATCAACCATTCATATGACCCATGATCCAGAATCCACTTATCCCTTCATAAATAAAGATCAACAAAGGCACACATCCTTAATAACCTTCCAATCATCCATCTATATGAACTCCATCAATAGACTTCTATCTCATCCCTATTCCTCCATGAATCCCAATGTTCTTGGAAGAAATTTGGATGCCAAACATAAAAACTACAAATTCAAAAGTGTACATATAGCCAAGAATCAACATGTCACATCTAAAAGACAAGTACAAACAAATTAAACTTTGATCCAAAAGCTAAAAGAAAAATTGAAAAGGCCACAAAGGCTCACCAAGAAAAAAAAACCATGTGGATTGCTAAGTCTCTTATTGAAGCAATGCTTTTAAAAGAACCACAGAAGAAAGAAAAATAAATAAACCATGTGGTTTTCGAAGATGCTCATAGAAGCACTACATCCTAAAGAAAATTCAAAATTGACATCGAAGCTTTCTATTCCAAAGGCTCCCATCATTCCTCTAAATAAATATCTTCCATCTTAGGAATATATTTTTGGCCCCTGTGTCCCAAAATCTACTACCTTAGATACTCCATCACCTCCTCCATACATTTTGGGTCCTTCTATCCCATAATCCATGTCCACTCCTCCATCTAAATCTCAAAATCCAAAATCCATTTTCCTTCCATCACTTGACCACCCCTCGAGGTGTGTGCCAATGTTGATCTTGCCAACATTTCTATCCACCTATACAAAAATATTCCAACACCCCATCCACTATCCAACACATACTTTCCATACTTTCATCACCCTCATCCAATCCTATGCCTAAACTCTTTCCCTAGTCCATCTTATCACCCATTTCATTCCTTGACAGTATCACTATCAACATATTTGTGCATACTTTCAATAAACATGGTCTATTATAGCACATCCTTCAAGAGTACTATCCAAAGAACAAGATGCTTGAGTCCTTACTTCATGTCCTTTCTGGTGTCCACTGTCTTCCAAAAAGTAAATAAATACAAAAGAATAAAAAAAATCCAAAATCATAAAAACATAATTTTTTTTTTACAATAAATTACCTTTTGTCAAATGTACATCATCAATAAAACACAGTTCCTTTGCAATAAAAAACACTTTGGGAAGACATAAACAATACATCAGACAAAACACCGAGCTTAACAAATCATGCTTCAACAGACAAACCTACCAAGCTAGTCTACAACCTAACCAATTAATTGCTTATCAATTTTAAACTTACCTATCAAACAATTTGCCTTTATGGATTTATCTTTCATAGAATAGGTGCCCTGCTAGATATCACGCCTTAACAAATATGTCTTTCCTACAATAGGCATCCTATCATACATTGTCCTATCAAGAACCACTCATTTTTGACAAGAAGATTAGTATGGCTATTGACTCATTCGGTTAAATGATTTTTATATTTATATTTATTTATCTTGAGTCATGTTCCTATGCTTTTCTGGGATATCCACAAGTGACTAGAGAAGCCGAGATGGTTCATGGTTCTATTTTTATTTATCTTCTATTTGTGGGAGGTTGTTTTTATGAAGTTTGAGAAGAGTCTTTTGGGTGTTTGTAATTAGGCATGTTCACCTATGAGAAAAGTATCTACTACAACAAATATTGCAATGGATAACGATGCTTGTGACTGTCATTGCACATACCTCGGCCTTTAATACTCATATCCTTAGATGGATTGATTAAATATTCCTTGTCTGTTACACGTGTCTTTCAAAATGCAATGGGATAATCCTACCTTGATCTTTCATATCTTGGTGGGGAAACAACCATTTTGCTGAATAAAAGTGTCTCAATAATTAAATTAATGCATCCAAGTATGAAGATTCAAAAGAGAAAAGTGGTATCTATCTACATTTTCTGAATTTAAATGGACATTTTGTCCTTTCAACTGATTTAACTAATTGTTTGTCAACCTAGTCATGCCATTAATCTTTTGTCAGTTTAGTCCTAACATTCTAAATGTAGTCATTTCATTGACATCTCTTCTATCAGTCAAATCAGTCAATCCATCAATAAGTCAAAATGGTCAAATCATTTTTCAAATCAGTCAATCCATAAATATGTCAAAATGGTCAAATCATTTTATAAATAAGTCTGTCACTCAATTAATCATCATATCTTATACAATATGTATCTATCTTGAAACCAAACATTGTCGCATGTCTTATACAGGGTATGTCTTCCTTGAAACCAGACATTGTCGCTAGTCTTATACAGGTGGGTCCTTCTTGAAACTAGACATGATTCTCATCAACAATCTCTATGTCCAATGTTGATCAAATAATCATCATAACCGACTAACATTCTTCACTTCTTACTAGCTATTATTTTCCTTCATCATTTCATCTAACAATTTTCATCTTATTTCGAGAGATCATTCATGCCTTTCTTGCACACACAATCTCTCGAGGGGGCACCTATTACCTAGTTGATAGGTACCACGATCTCATAGGGGCATATCGGGGCATGATTGTTATCAATTAGTCTTTGAAACAATGCCTGAAAACACATTGTCTCAAAGAGGGGAAAAATGTAGTCACCTAAAATTGTCCCATCGCCTCTGCATGATGTTAACACTAATTTTCCTTTTTAATTGATTAAATAATCTTAATTACTTAATTGATTTGTGTCATTCTCCTAATTAAATTTCAAATTTGACTTTTCCCTCTAAAATCAATAATTAAATAATTTTGATCAATTATTTAATTATTTAGTGTCCACTTGATTAATCTTATCAATTCTTTTTCTAATTCCATCTAATTATTCTTCTAAATATTAATTAAAGAATTTTATTGTTTAATTATTGTCTTTCCTCATTTTAGTTGAATAATTCTCATTATTTAATTAAATTAATATTCCTTGTTCTTGTCATCACAATTAAATGATTATTCCATTTATTTAATTGCGATGTCTTCTATAATTGAATAAGATAATTATTTTATTTAATCATTCCACTCCCATGATGTCAACTAAGTCTTCTAAAAATAAATAAATTATTTAATTTATTTATTCCTAATTATGCACAATTAAATAAAATTTGAATTTATTTAATAATAATTATTCTTATACTTCCACCTCCATGAATAACACTAACTTTTAGTCTAACTAACCCATCTATTTCTGTCAACTGTCCAATCACTTTTCCTTACTGATCAATCTAATTAGTTTTCAATTCACTCAAATATGTTAATTGTCAATTAGGATCACTTAAATGGTCAATCAATTAGTCTTCTAATCAATCAATTTTGTCATGCAATTAGTTAAGTTAGTTAACTCTCAATCAGTTTGAGTTATCAATTCAATCAAGTCTACTCTAAATGAGTCTTAACTATCTATTATCAATCAATCAGAACTGTCTATTGAAATCCAAGGAAATTCTATATAATGAAGGTGATTCTTCATTATTCATAACCACAATTTTTGAATTTTCACGGTATCACAATTGGAGAAAATCTGAGAGTTCACAATTGCAAAGAGAAGGAGAAAAGCAAAGGGAGGATTTATGGTTTGATGCTTGCATGTTTATTTGATTTTAATTATTTTATGGTATGCATTGAATTATGTCTATTTCTCTCTTGAATAGGAGTATTATTTGCACTAATATAGATCTTGTGGTTGGATCTAATCTTTGTTGTTGCATGTGCACTAATTTGATTATTTACCCCTATTACACTACCTAAATGTGGGCTCCTATCCATCAAAATTCTACATATGCTTCCTTTAATTTTGTCAACATTCATGTATTCATAGTTACTTCTGATCTTAAGGGATATCTTGGTTGATCTAAAGCATCTAAAGATTCAGTTGATTTCATTTATGAAATTCTTCCACATGACCTAGTTTCTCTAACTGGAATAATTGTTGATTTGATCTCTCCTTCAACAACCAAAATGGCATCTGCATATACTTGAGTTTTCAATTGATCCTTAATTTTATTTTCATTGCCTCTCTTCATTTTTTTCATCTTTCTTTGCAAAACTTCAATGTGTGCCCCAAACAGTCACTTTGAAGAGCTTGACGTCATTTCTAATGGACGAGAATAGTGAGAGATATTGGGATCTAATTACATCACACCTTATATAATATGCATTCAAGGAGAGCTTCAAAACTTCTATAGGAAAGTGTAAGTTAGCTGAATACACTTGAATATTTATCTAGTCCTAATCAACTTAACATATCACCTAGTTGAGTCACTTTCACCTAAAATTTCCCCCTTGATTAAATGATATTATTTAATTATCCCTTTTCCATTTCACCTGAAATAAATAAATATTTTACTATTCACAAATATTTTTCCCGTCACATGGGAAAAAATAATTCTTCAAGAGTAAAGTATACCTAAGTACTTGTTCTTAACAATTTCAATGTTCTCTCCATAAAACCCAAGAATAAAGGGGTTCTATTTGTGCATGCCCCTTATATTCCTTATGATTACAACTATTTTCAAGTTTAATAAGTGTATCCTATCCCTTCACGTTTCAACAACCTTCATCTCAACCCTTCATTCTCTCATTGATCTTAGAAAATTCCTCTCAAGTATCCTTCACCATTGATCTCATCATTATATCTTAACCATCCATTACTTCCTCCAAAATTCTATAAATTGAGGCAATATTTCATCAATTTTAGATCCATCAACTTTTAGCTAAGTATATGCTATTGAGATTGGTATCTTTGAGCTAATGAGCATCCACATACCAAAAATCGGTTAGAGATAATTATTAAACAATGGAGTTTGTTGTAACCTTTGATTTTTTTTTATGCTTTTTAAATTGTTTAAACTCTTTTGTCGAGCTCTATAAAGAGGTTTCTAGTAGTTTAAAATACAAATCTCTTGATTTGCAGTAGCTTCCATTTCCATTTTTAATTATTATTCACATTTTGGTGACAATGGTTAATATTTTCCTTATTTAATCTTGTTTGTGTGTTTGTGCATTGTGATTTCTTTGAGTAACTAGTTCTTTACACAATTTTAAGTGTTTTTAGGGGCGAAAATTTTATAGACATTTTTTGGAGTGAAATAGAGCTCACTCTTGTTTAGAGTGTTTGAGAAATGAATTTTAATATACAACAATTAGTTATTTCATTGTAAGAAAATTACCATGTTTTTTATGTAGAGTGATAGGTACTACTATATGAATTTATGCACAACTATAAAAAAAAATATGTACAAGTTGTAGTGAATAGAAACATCCTATGTCTCTATATGATCTAGTAAATAGACATATACATAATAAGTAATATAAATCATCTTATTTTCCATAGAAGCCTTGGGAACACACACTATTACCATCAAGGCCTATGATAATGTAGAGAGAGAAACTAATATTATTTACCTTTTCATCAAAGTAAGACCCTCGTTAAAACCATCTTATGCCACATCCTATATCTAGCTTCCATACAACATCTTACCTGGTTGACCGTGGCTACATGACATGAAAGCCTTACAGATGGGCTTTTAGGATATAACCAAATTTAAATAGTGCCAGAAGATCAACATGCATAAGGAAAAGTTTATCACCCCATGGGTAGAATTTTGTTACAAAGCATGTTATTTGGTCTCAAAAATTTCATGCAACATATCAAAGTGGTACAAGAGTAATCTTTCGTGATATTATTAAAGATGACATCGATAATATCCTAGGAAATTCAAAATTAGAGTATAAAACTAGATTAAATCTCAAGAAATGTGTCTTTGAAGTCATATCAAGGAAGTTCTTAGGGTTCATTGTTTGTAGATGTGGCATTGAGGTAGATCTGTATAAAATAAAAATAATGATATAAATTATGCTCCTATGAATCATACAAAGCTACATAGCTTACACGGAAAGCTCCAAGCTATAAGCCAACTCATTACCTAATTAACAGATAAGTGCCACCCTTTGTTATATATACATTGGGCCTTGATATCATCCCAATATCAATCTCACCTCCTCCAATGGTCACAAAACCATTACTACTGGCAAGTAATTTACCAAAGAAGTTCCACTCATTTTGTCCACTAACATTCTTGTGGGTTTCATGATCTTCCCCCATCTCATTTTAAATTTATTTCAGATTAAATCATTCCCTCTCAAGACCATTTTGAAGTAATATCATTCTCCAACAATAAATAATCACAATCCTTTGATTTCTCAACTTGGTTATAGTTCTGGTAGATGACATTAATCAATTTGCATATGTTGTTTAAGTACTATAAGTACTAACATTAGGGGTCACATGAATTAAACTTCATTTCAATCTTTTCCCATTTTTAGCACCTATTAGTTCAACATTTATGACATTCAAGGTGATGCTTTTGATGATTTATTTCATGAATTACCTTGGGGTCAAAAAAAATATTATAAATATTGTTTAAAAATAATTAATCGTTGACACACAATTAAAAAAGAGAAAATAATGTTGGTATTGGCATAGTGTGATGGTTAAGTTGTGGAGTTATTGTTCTTGTCATGAAGTTTCAAATCCCTTTGGGGTGTTATTGTTAAATGTTACCTTGGGAATGAGGTCCCTTATTTGTAACCTCACATGTTCATAGATCTAGATCAAAAATGTTTCCTCTTTAAAAAGAAAGAGAAAACGGTGGCACAAAGCTTTAAATTTACAACAAAGGACCCAAATTAATTATTAATTAAGATTTTTCTTACCCACTAAAACATTCCACTTCACTTGATGAATTTCCACTTCCTTTTCTATCTTCTTGCTTAGTTTACACAAATCATAATTTTCTAGTAAACTGGCTTCCTCATCCCCCAATGAAGGCAATGCCCCTTTTATATTTTAGTGAAAAAACATTAAATCCTTTTAACTTCTTTGACAATAGTTAAAACTTGTCTACAAATTTTGATCTACTATCTACTATACTATTAATGTGACATTTTGTATCTTTGACTATCATTATATGCTTTATTTTTTCACTTGATAAATATTCAAAGACCTAGAATAATTCCCCCTCCTTTGGCCTCATTATGTCTATTGATGCCAACACACAACACAATACACTTCACACATAATTTTTTTACCTTAATGCTTGTGAGATTAAGTCATAATCTATTTGTACAAGCTTGAATCTTGTTGTATGAATAATGTTACAATACATGTAATAACAAATAAATGATGTAATATGAAATACTATAAACGATTATCGATTAGAGAAAACTAATAACTAGATAAAATCCATTTTTCAAAAGAATGAATGAACTACGTATAATAAGTTACCTTGATGCTCAACTCAAGGAGATGACATGTCTAATGTCTATATGTTAAACTACCACTTAATAGATCTGTTAATTTAGTTTATTTTTAAAGCCAAGAGTTGAACCACCAATCAATAGACTTAGTCTAATTATAAAGGCAATAAATAAGGAAATTTTTATTTGAGTTGGGGGGTCAAATTGTGAAGTGCACATCTCACTTTCAATTTGGTGGGTTTTTAAAGTGTGTGCACACTATCACACCCCACCAAAGAACCCTTGGGAATACAAGACACAATACAAGCACAACATTTTTTTTAATATGTGCATAGTTAGTCATATTGACAACATGAATACACCAATGTCTCAATCGTATTACAAATATCACAATTAATGAACACAAAACATCATACATAAGAGATACATGAATACACCAAGCCATCAGAAAGCAAGGACTAGTATTCTCACGGGTCACACACTCACTACACAATAACATGATCATGACTAAAAAAATCAAGGATGGAGTCCAATGCATTCCCAAGGGTCTCATAGCCATGACATAATGAGAACTTGCACAAGGACACAAGAGTGCTCAGGAAAACATTTCTGAGCCTCAGCTTGCCACAGACCTCCTATCCAAGATCGACAACATAGGTGATGAGGTTCATTGTCATGTATCTTGTGCAAGAACACATCATATAGGAATGTCCTAGGGATATGATAGCATAAAAATAATTGCAAGAATAAAGGGTGTCCAAATCTATGATTCATTTATGCCCAGACCTAGATGAATATCTCTCTATCACAAATGCGCTAGTTCATATGCCCCAATCTGTAAGATTATGAATGCGCAAAAAGAATCAACAAATGCACCACAATAATTAAAAAATACTCCACGAGAATTAACAATTGCGCCATTTTTCTATTTTGGGCAAAAACTTCATTAAATTGGTGTTTCTAGGGTCAAAACTTCTAGATAAGGTCAAAAATAGGTCTAGTAACTACCCTAAAAGTATCAGTGGAATAAAAGAGGGTCAAAAACATGTCTAACAAAGTCCTAACAATGCTATTATTCCAAAACACATCTTTCTCCATGATGCTTACCATCACAATCGCACATAAACACACCATACCAAAGGACACACCATAACACATGCACTAGCTTGCAAAGACAACATTACAAGCATATAAATTGCATCTACAATATCAACATAGAATTGTAATCACCTAAAAATGGTCTAAAAAACCCTAAGCCCCTAATCTCGATTGTTCGTCAAGAAAAACCAAATCTTGATTAAATCGCCTAAGTCCTAACCTCGTGCATTTCAACTCCTCAATATGATTTTGACCTAAATCACACTTGATTCTGTTTAATTAATTAATTCCTAAATCCTAATGTTGTTGACAATTAAATCAACCTTATACTATTTATTTAATCAATGTCTTAGGATGTTGATTAAATAATTAAGAATTGTCAATTAATCACAAAAAGGAATTAAAAGTTAATTATGTTATCACAATTTGGAGGAAAATGCATTAAACCATTTAAATTATTCCAAAAATAGATTCTTAAGTCATCAATTAGTTAACTGATTATCATTTTGGAAAAAATAAAATTAGTTTGAGTTAACTAAATATTAATTGATTATCACTTTAGAAACAATTTAAAGTAGTTTTGTTAACTCATCTTTCGATTTAGCAACTTCCTTTCAGCTTTGGAAGTTTCCAAAATAATTGATTAATCATCGGAGTTAACTGATTCTCTCAGCCAATCAAATCAGTTGCACATGTATTGTGCTAGTTTGGAATGAATCTCAACCACTCTTCATCAATCGATCTTGTCTGTCCATTTTCAAGAATATTTCTATATAATTACGTCCCTATTCTTCTGAGAAAGAGGATTGTGAAGTAGAGTAATTGTATAGTCAGCCAATGGAAGCACTTCCATTGTATACTAGTTTAGCCTTTCGAGTAAGTGGTTTGGGATCATGTCAAGTTCCTTGAATGGGTCTCTGACTTGGATCTTGCTTTTTCCCCTATTCTGCCCCATTTCCCACTTTTCCAGCCTGTTTCTGACATCCAAAACTGAAAACTGATATTTTTGACCTCAGGGTCAAAATTGACCTTTCTGGGTCAAGGTCGACCTCACCCTTGACCTAGGTCAAGGTTGACCTCACCCCTGACCTAGGTCAAGGTCAACCTCGACCTTGACCCAGGGTCCATATTTCAGGGTCTCACAGTTTCTAGATGTCGGTCTTTGAAAAAGTTTAATTCCCACTTCCGGGTTGGCTGTTTTGGGTTCCAAAATGATGATCCCTAAATTATATTTAATATAGGTCCTCTTCTAGGGGAATGGTTCCAATTAAAATTTAATTCTCCTATGTCAGCCTCTCTAGAATATTGTGCCCTAATTTCATATAAAAGGAAGCTTTTCTCTCTCATTTTCTCTAAGTTTTCTAAGCACAAAGACTCTCTAACCACATGAACCATCATCAAGAAAGAAGCATGAAATCATAAGGCCCTTGAAGAAAGTAATAATACATTGAAGCAAGCATCTATTCTCAAGAATTCAAGCATTCAAGCATCCAATTCATCAAGGAGATCCATTGGTAGCCATTGAAAGATTCAAGCTCTATGGAGCCCTCTTGTTGAAGATTTCTCCATCCACATTCCTCCAAGCCTCTTCCTCTTTCAAGATCCATTCAAGATTGGTGTTGAAGATTTAAAAGAAATTTATTGAAGACATCCTATATCCTAAATTCTAGATCCATTGGTGCATACATACTTGTGGATTCATAGATTCGAATCTGCCACAAGGACTTTGATAAACAAGGTGAATTTGTTCATTTACTTTGTTTCATTCATGCAATTTCAATTATATTTTAAGGTTAATTCCAAAACTGGGGTTTGAATAAGGAAAACCCCTCCCCCAACAAACAAATCCATTTTTCTTGTAGGTACAGGTTCAGGACTGTGGATTTGAACTCAGATCTGTATACCCTTTTTAGCGAACTATCAGGATCCGTGAACAGATTTTCTATCGGACCTGTGTAGGTCAGGGTCAAGATTATTGGGTCAGGGGTGAAATTTTGGGGTAAGGTCAAGATTTTTGGGTTAAGGTCAATATTTTGGGGTCAAGGGTGACATTTTGGGGTCAAGGTCAAGATTTTGGGGTCAAGGTCGAGATTTATCAAGACAGTGTTGGATCGGAAAATGATTTCTGGGTTTTGTTTGTCTCTGCGTTCTGGTTCTGAATAATACTTTATATTTTCTAGAAACAGAGTATAGACCTTAGAAAAAAACATTCTTTAGATCTTCCATATCTTAAGGTTAGTAGTTTTCTCCTATTCATTTCAATCTTTCTAAATCTATCACACATTCCTTTTCATAAAACGTGAATTTAAGACTTTCCTCTTTGCTCTCATTTCCAAATGGCTGATTCATTTGTGCATTGATCCTTTTTGGGTTGATCAATTTGGATCTTTCCTTTGTGCATCTTGGGATGGAAGAGGAATATCTTATCTTTCCCCCACTTATTTCAAATGTGACATTTCTTATGTTACATTTTGGTGAACCCGCGATAGACAATGCTTTCTTTTTGGTGTTAGATTTGCATCTTATGTTAGATCTTACATACATTTAAAAGTAGATTTATTTTATGCTCTTGCATTTATATGTCTAAAATAAATAAAAATCACAAAAATATCTTTAAAAATACAAAAATATTTACATTTTTCATGCTTATAGATTTCATTTGAATTCATTGGGATATATTTAGATCTATTTGCAATGCATTTCTTTATTCATTATCATGTTGCACAAGTTGTTTCAATTGTATTCCAAACATCCTTCTATAAATTTTGGGATTAAACAACATCCTCCTCTTACTTTACCATTGCATGGTTTTACACCTAGAAAGACTTTATTTAGTGCATGTGATGTTGCTTTGTCCTCTCTTGTATTACCTTGTAAGGATATATTAGAGCAAGAAGTTGACTTTAATATTTCTCTCCATCATATTTCTCTTTATGGAGATGAGTTGAAGATTGATGTTAATTCTTCTCCTAATATATGTCTTTCCTATGAGCATACTTTAGAATATAATCCTCCTATTTGGGATGAACCTTTGGATTTGGATGTTGATTACTCTCTTCCCTATGAAGCCATTATGGATGATCCTCCTATTTGGGATGAACCCTTGGATAAAGACATTGATTTATCCCCTCCTTGTGAATATCCTTTGATATAAGAGGGTGATTTATTGATGGATGAGATATTCATACACAATGATGACTCTTTTTCTAAAACACACTCCTCTTGTGAATACATTTTAAAAGGAGACATTATAGATGCTTTACCTTCATTTGGGATTCCTTATCATGATGAGGCATTAGCGGAGAATGATATGAATTCCCTTAATGCTCTCCCTCTTCGTGATGATCCTATGGAGAATAATTAAAGCTCCTACCTCATCTCCTCCTAGGATGTCTTATTTTCTTCCTTCTTGTGAATCTATTTGTAGTGCTGAGATAACTAACATGGTTTATCCAAAACGCTTGTTGACTATTAAAGGTTGTCCTTGCATTACTATCGAAGTTAAACCTATGAAATCTTTAGAATCTTTCAATGATCAAGATTCGATAGCTCACACCTATCATACAAGGAATAACCCTCAACCTAATCTGGTGGTTCCTACTTCTTTACCATCTTCTCAACCCATTCTTCCTCCTCCACCCTGTCTTCCTAGCATGGAGTATGATATGATAAACCAATTTCACAATACCCCTGCCAAGATTTCTTTATGGGAGCTTCTTCAAACTTCACCTACCTACCATGAAGCCTTGCAAAAAGCTATAGCAACTCTCCCCACTCCACCTCCTAATCAAGATAACATCAATGCCTTCTTACAATGCATGCATGTTACCCTGGGTCCTCCTGAAATTGTATTTAATAAAAAAGATTTACCTTCTAAAGAAGTTCAGAAGCAATATGATGCCCTTATGGTTGCTGTTACTATCAATAAGAGTATCATTCATAGGACCTTGATTGATAATGGATCTGGGCTTAATATTTGTAGCATGGACATGCTCAAATCAATTAAAGCTAATCTTTCAACTATTCAACCTGATAATAATCCTATATGTGGCTTTGATAACATTGATAAGAACACTTTAGGCATCATTACCTTACCTATCAAAGTAGGTCCAGTCATCCTGAATACTCCTTTTTATGTTATGCCTGGACCTCTTAATTATAACCTCATTTTGGGTAGACCTTGGTTGCATGAGATGCATGTTGTTCCTTCCACCCTTCACTGTAAAGTCAAGTTTATTCACAACAACATGGTGTATACACTTCATGCAAATGATGCGCCAAATCCTTGTTTGCATATTCAAACCCATAGTACTCCTATTCCTAATAGTAATCCTTCTTCCTCTAATGCTCTTCCTGGAGATGATTGGGGAACCTTGAATTTTAATCCTACCTTTATTGGAGAATATAAGGTTTATGATCTTGATTTTATGAAGCCACAA
>MU228092.1:2325922-2358629 GCA_018584345.1 Thuja plicata
AACTGTTCATATGCTCGGTGACTACTGTTCTGCTCGGTTTGAACTGTTTAACCGCTGAGCTTTACAAAGTGATTACTGAATGCTCGGTATAAGCTGTGGACTGAGTGATGAGCTCGGTAAGCATTCAGAATCGAATAAGTGTTTTCACTGATGACAAATATAACATAATTCCAACAACTTCTTCCAACATTCATTCATCTTCTAAATACGTAAATCTGTCCAAAGTCCCTCCATCAAATAAAGAACCTAATGATTTTCATGCTAACTATGGCTACCCTCAAGGACTACCTCTAAAAGAAATCCAAGCTAATCTGCATACAGAAACAAGCCTTTCCTAGACTTTGAAGATCATAGACCCAAAGCTTCCATGTGCTCAAACGACTATCATACCTACTCAAAATGATACTCCATTATCCCTTCAAGAATCTCACATGTAGATAAAAACCGTTTCCTCATCCTTAGAAGTGGCTCCATGTCAAGAGGACAATCCAAAATGTGAATAAATAAATATCAGTAATGATCAAGATCAAGATACCATCCATCTTTATCCAATGGTTGACCAAGGTTACATATCTCAAGAGTCCCATGATGATTTTTTCATCCCCTTCCATTTCTTCCTAGAAAATAGTCTTACACCTCCTATATCTTATCCACCTCCCAAGCAAGATCAAGATATCCTTTCCACCATCTTTATTGAGGCTATTGAAAATCAAGAGAAAATTACCCTTTATAAACCATCTAAAGATCCTTATCAAGATCAGAGCATCCCATCATCTCCTTGTCATACTCCTCCATATCCACCTCAAGAAACCATCATTCTTCCAAATCCCTTGCATAAAAATAAATACCCTCAAGCTTCAGTTGTTGCGATCGAACTTTCTCCTATCAAAGCTACTCATGCACCTATTGATATAAAGATGAATTCTAAAGAGAAGAGACTTGGTCATGAAACTCACTCTATAGATGTTGATATCCCTTCTACACCGTATCTCCCTCCATTTGTACGTAAGCATTAACCTTCTTGTTGGCCCACTTAGGGTCCCCCAAATTAAAATTTTTGAAATTAAGTTCTTCCCCTATTTATGACCATCAAAACTGAAATTTGTGCCCTTCCTTAATGATTTGTCTCATAATCTTTTGTGAAGATGATATTATAAGAAGTGGTAGTTGAAAGAATGTTAAACCAGTTCAAAAATTTTAGTTGGTTCAGAAAGTTCAACAGTTCAGAATCATGATTCAAAGGTCCAAGTTAGCAGGTTGGCAGACATTAAACTTGAACCATTGTACTTATTTTTGGTTCAAAGTTCAAGATTTAATGCGCATGGAAGCATAAAGGAAAATTGATGAATTAGGGGAAATAACAAAGAGAAAATCATATTCTGCAAAAAGTTTGTCAATTTGAACCTTTTGATTGAACACTGCGGTTAAAAGCTTCAATGTTTTCAAAGTTCATTGTGCGAAGGCAAAAATAAATTTGTGATTTTAAACATCTTGGTTGAACCTGGTTCAACAGGTTTGAAGGTGTAGGTTAAACATCAAGAGTTCAGAAATCTAGATTGCCTAGGTTCAAAGTTCAAATGTTCAACATTCAAATCTGCAAGGAGTAAATGTTAAACCATTGAACTTGAACCTTTACAAAAGTACAAGGTTCAAAGGTTCAATTTCAGAGGTCCAAGATTGGAAAGTTCAAGGATTCAAAATCCATTAACTGGCAATTCGTTTGCTTTGAAGCGCATTGAGCTGGTGATTCTCTGTAATTTGGTGTAGCATGGTTCATGAAAATGATTGGTTCTCAAGATTCAAAATATGGAAGTTCAAAATGAGATACGCTCTTTATTAGTAAATGAACTTTCATACTCTGTTCATAAAGCTCTGACATGGTTCGGGTTTTACTCAAATCCCCGAAAACCAATAAAATGCCGACATGATTCAAAGTTTTCAATCCATCATAGAAAAATTGTACACAACCATTGTGCAAGCCCGATAACTTATTGGGACATTTATGTATTTTGGATACCGTTTGACAGGTATAGCATTTCATGGTGAACCATCGACATATCTGTAAACTATGAACATAGAGCAAATAGAAATAAAATTTTGAAGCATCACAGTGACACATAGCCTGTCAGTGGTGCTTTGCTTGCTGAAAGCTATGAAAGTGAGTTTTCTTCAACTCCATGTGTACAAGAAAGGATGTGGTTTGGGAAAAAGAAGTCACAGATGCTCGTGGGGATTCTAATGACAGAGTTATAATTATGAACCCGATCTAGACAATGTGCATGAGAGAGTTAGTAGGAAACGCGGGTAAGGAAGAGTGGTTTTCATCTTGGGTATTGTGAGAGACATGGATACAAGGTGGCATGTATGATTGGATATCGTGGTTTTTTGCTTTTGGGCGACGTACTGGACAGTGAATATTATTAACTTCATTATGTCTTTGGGGCTCAATTTTGGTTTTGATAAACTCTTTACCACCAATATCATCGGTTGGGAAGATTATTTAGAAACCCCAATTCAATACATATGGACCTGTGAACAAATTCTATGTTCGTGGAGGCCGAAACAAGGTGATCAACATCAACAATTGATGTTAAGAATAAAGATAATGAAGTGACAGCGAATATAAGATCCCAACATGCAAGCACACCCCTCAGAAGTTGATTAAAGTGTGTCGGTCTCTTTGACAGGAGCAAAGAAGTCATATGAGAATAAGTGCAATTGGCGGCAGTTGAGAATGACGTCGAAGCCTGAGACGTCTGGATAGCCATAGAGAACTTCTCCAGAAAGTGTTGTTCACTTAAGGTGAAGCTTGCAAAGATTAAGAAGATCGAGAGGCAATTGTGAGCATCTTGATGGATATATAGATTCCATTAGTTCTTATGGGAAAGCAGCCACATACTCGCATTGTCGAAATTGGATATGAGTCAGACGTGTTTGAGAGCGGAAAGTTCTCTCTCCAGTATCCAAGAAAACTTGTGAGGCACATACTCAAAGATATGAATGCAAATAAGAAATTTGAAATGCACGACATAGCATGAGGTCTCAGGCATGTCGTGATCATATTGAAAAGACAGAGGAAGTATAAAGTCAGGAAAATATATACATTAGAAGCAGTAAATGATCAACTTGTGCATCTTCCACAAGAGAAATATGTAGTCAAATATGACGCTCCATTTGGGGCATATAGAGAAATCATCGTTATCATCTAAAGCTTATGAATTCAAAGGAAAAATGGAACTCCAAACTCACTCCCAATATTGTAACAGAAACCGACATGTTCTATAGAACAAGGAGAATCCAATCTAACATGTCTTCTCTTATTCTGTTCCAGAGAAAGATAAACTTTTATCTTTAAAATCTCATCCCATTTGATGTCGAGCAGTAGCATTGATCTTGGAGACAGAGCATGCCACCTGTCAAATTTTAGTGTTCTAATTCATTTGCAATGAATTAAACATGATGCGCAAGGATATGTTTTGAGGAATCAGTTACATGGAAACCGAGAAGACCGGAATACATAAAAAAAAATGCTATCCTTGAAGTTCTAATCAAAATAGGTTAATTTATTGTAAGGAAGCCAAAATTCTTGAGAAGGTTATGTTTTGGTAAGGTAATTCAACGAATTAGTTACAGGAACCGAAAATGGGACTAATGATATTATTTATTGTAAAAATATTGCAAGAGAAAGGGTTCGACGCTGTTCTTTTGTTTTCCAGCAGTCGGTCGGTTACAGAAAGAGAGAAATTTTCTGTTTATTGTATGGAGAAGGGAAACTCTTTTCTTTCATACAGTTCTGTATATAAAATCTGAGTCTGTGAACTCATAGTGGATGTTGAATTAAGCAATTTTGGATTTGTGAATTCTATTGTTTTCTTTTGATTATGTTGAGTTGTGCCTCGTGATAATCATGTTCAATGTTATTATTATCATATCAAAATGGATGCGTATAAGAAATTTTTAGAATAAATCACCCATTGAAAAGAGTGTGTTTTTCATCTATTTAGTTATCGTATGTGAGTGTGAGGGAGTGGGTTATGTATCAGTTTTTCATATTCATTTTTAATTCTGTATTTAAATCTTTTCACATCTACTTCATGGTTATGAGTAGATGCTAGTGCCTTTATTGTTTTTAGGTAAAAATATATTAACATTCTAATTCATTGCAAATCTTATAAAGAGGGAGTTGTACATCTCAATTCAGAGGAAGGTTATCAATCAAATGATAATCTATCCAACTATTAGTGCAATTTGTTCTTCCTTTTGGGCATTTGAATTCAGTCTATTTATTTATTTTTGAAGGACAAATGTGTTCACTAACACGTCGCTATCTTCCTAATCCACCTTGGTTCCTATATCCCAAATCTAAAACCATCAAACCTTCCATCTATATTGGGTCCCTATATCCCTCCATCCACCATGCCTATCACTACTAGCTTGTCATTCACTTACCCTATCCTCTGTCAAGATCAACAAAGATATGCATCCTTGAATCCTCCCTATCAACCAATCCATATGAACCAGCCATATCAAGCTTATTCATCCACAGTTCCCAAGTATTTTGGAAGCCATTTGGATGTGCATTAAAGAAATTAGAAATTTAAGAATCCATTTAGTTATGAAGATCACTATGTCCAGTCTATTTTACATGTGACTACAAAGAAAATTGAAATATTCAAGAGACCACAAGGGTCCACTAAGAAAAGAAGAAAATCAAAGAAAATATGGGTTCCTAAATCCATCATGGAAGAATTGCATTCTAAATCATATGAAAGCAAAGGAAAATTAAAAGTTATGTGGATTCCCAAGTCTCTCTTAAAGAATTGAACAAAACAGAAAAATTGGAGTTGGCATCCAAGCTTCCAAAGTCTTCCACTTCATCTCCATCTAAACATATCACATATTCTAACTCTATTTTGGGTCCTCATGTCCCAAAATACATTACCTTGAATACTTCACCCTCTTCTCCATCCATCTTGGGTCCTTGTGTACCAAGATCCATATTCACTTATACATCAAAGCCTCAAGCTATTCCATCCATTTTTCCTCCATTCATCCACTACCCTTCAAAGTGTGTGTCAAGGTTGACCTTATCATCATTTCCATCTATCCCTACACAAACCTTTCAATACCCTATGCAATATCTTGCACCTACCTACTACCCATCCATCCCATATACTTTTATTCCTCTTATCTAATCCATCGCATAAATCCTTGGCTACCATCTCCCTTATCCTCCATTTCATTCCCTACCATCACCCTATCAATATCTTTGAGCATACTTTTAGCGTCCTTGGCCCATCATAGCATATCCTTCAAAGGAGCACTATCCAAAGAGTAACAGACTTAAAGTTACTCCATAAAATAACAAGTACCAAAACAAATACAAAAGAAGACAAAAAAAGTGAAAAATGTCCTAAAGAAAAGCTAAAAATTGGAAAAAGTCCTAAAAAATAATCATCCGGGTGAAAACCTGTTAATAGGTGCCTTGATGAATCAACAAAAAAATAAAAAAAAATAAAAAAAAAAAAAGACAGAAAAAATGAAAAATGTCCTGAACAAAAGCTAAAAATTAGAAAAAGTCCTACAAAAATGATCATCCTAGTGAAAACCTGGTAACAGGCGCCTTGATGAATCAACAAAAAAATATAAAAAAGAGAAAAATGAAAAAAAAATTGTCTCGATAAAAACCTGGTAAACAGGTGCCTCTAGTACTCAAGCACTCCATCTATCAACATACGTCTTGGAATCCTTCATGCTTTCCTTCCATTTGCTTCAGATTGTACATAGTCTTCAGTCACTTTCATGACACTTTGGTTCTTCTGAGAACCCTCATGGCTTGAAATTGATCAGAGTCATAGTCTGGGGGCAATCGAATAAGCTTTGTCCCAACAATCTAAGTCGAGTCAGATTTTCAGCACAATGTCGTCATGGATTGGAGTTTATTTTTCATCTCAGTCCTAGGGAATCACTTGTTACTAGGGGACAAACACTCCAATTTGATCAATCTGATGAAGTAAACTAGAGTCAGTATCTTAGTCATTCCTGATGGACAGTTTGCCATTGACACAATGATGTTTTTCAACACCCTAATCAACAATGTTTCTTAACACTAACTATTTGGACACATCCGTATTTCTCAACTCACATTGGATAACACATCATGAACCCTAATATTGGCTTAATAAAACTCAAGTACACAACTGTGTTTATCAGCACTATACACTCACATGCATGATGGTGTTTCTCAATACCCTACATAGACGAACATATAACACTCACAAACTTGTTGAAGGTATGTTGAACATTTTCTTGGATGTTGCCTGTTATCAAGGATTTTTGCTTATCTTTTCTTTGATTGTTGCTTGTTGGTGTGGTCCTAATGATCCTGAAATGTCACAATAAACTAGGTGTCTGTAATAAGATCTTCCACATTAAGGTGGAAAAGCCTCGCATACCTCAACTTCGTTTACTTGCACGCTAAGGTGAGGTCAAAATATCTCCTTGACTGTTATTAATCTACCTTTTTACTCAAGATCACACTCATGGTTATCTTAGCTTTGTATGCCTCGATACTAGTGTACCTTTGCAATATCAAATGGAAATAATGTTCAAGTCATCTTGGCTTTAATACCTCGATGCTTACGGTGGTTTCCCACATTTTATCCAGTGAAATTCATACTCATATCCTTATGGTCATAGTGGCACCAGTAAGGGTTGTATCGACTTCGTTGTCCCAGATGCTTAGTGATGAAAATAGAAAACAAAAATCCAGTGACAAAGTCCTAGGTTGCATTCATGTTAGCTCTTGCATTGTAGCTTGATAGCATGATAGCATTGCAATGTTCTCTCTCAATTAAAAAGTAACGCCTAATTATATAGCAATCTTGAATCCATTTTCAGGATCAATATCAAAATCTGGGATCATTTTATTTGTTAAAATCGCAATTTGACTTTTTAGTCAAATATAGTTGACCTCTTGTGCAATCAATCTTTTGAACTTCAAACAAATAGGAATTTTCTCCAAAAAGCATTTAATGTGCCAGTATTTTGGTCAAACTTGGTCAACAAGACCTAAAACAAGTGCAAAATGTGTCCTAAACACTTCCAACCTCATCAAAATCATATCAGTCTCTTCTGACATCATTTTGTTAATTGAATTACTTCTGATCACTGGGGCACCTAGCTATATTTTGATTTCACTCCCGAGGGGGCATGATCATGACATCAACAATTTAATGATCACATCATCAAACATCGATAAATATGTGAATCTTTAATCAAGCAATCAAACCATCAAATCAAACAAGACCCCATCGCAAGGGGCATCTCAGCTTCCTCACACCACATCAAGTTGAGATTCTTTGACATCAACAAATCTCTAGGGGCATATTGGTTTCATCGCTTCAAATCAAACTGATATTGTCCTCTTTAGGAATTGGCTTCATCACATCAAATCAAGTCAATTTCGCTAATCGATCTCTTAACAATAATCAGTTTCATCGCATCACATCAAACAAGTTATTCGTTCAAACCAATCCGACGGTTTAAGAGTCTTTCTGGCGGTAATCGATTTCATCGCATCAAATCAAATTCGTAATTTGTCATTATCTATCATCATAGATTGATCAAACAGGTGTTTAGTTTCATTGTTTCACATCAAACTGACCATCCTAATTTGTCTTCATTGGTTCTAGTCCAATCAAGTTTGGAATCGATATGTTTGAATCAATTAACTTGAGAGTAGTTTCATCGCTTCACATCAAACTATTCTTCGTCTCAATGCTAACTGTTTTTGAATCAATGCACTGATTGCACATCAATTCAAAGAGGGGCAAATGTAATCACCTAAAAATGGTCTACAAAACCCTAAGCCCCTAATCTCGACTATTTGTCAAGAAAACCCAAATCTTGATTAAATCCCCTAAGTCCTAATTTAAGGCATTTCAACTTCTCAATCTAATTTTGACCTTAATTCTATTTAATTAATTATTTGCTAAATCCTAATGTTGTTGACAATTAAATCTACCTTATACTATATATTTAATTAATGTCTTAGGATGTTGATTAAATAAATAAGAATTGTCAATTAATCAAAAAAGGAATTAAAAATTAATTATGTCATCAGAATTTGGAGGAAAATGCATTAAACCATTTAAATTATTTAAAAAATGCATTCTTAAGTCATCAATTAGTTAACTGATTATCATTTTGGAAACAAATCAAATCAGTTGAGTTAACTAAATATTAACTGATTATCATTTTAGAAATAATTTAAATCAGTTCTTTTAACTCATCTTTCGATTTAGCAACTTCCTTTTAGCTTTGGAAGTTTCCCAACTAACTGATTAATCATTGGAGTTAACTAATTCTATCGACCAATCAAATCAATTGCACACAGATTGTGCTAGTTTGGAATGAATCTCAATCGCTCTTCATCAATCAAATCTTGTTCGTCCGTTTTCAACAATATTTCTATATAATCATGCCTCTATTCTTCTGAGAAAGAGGATTGTGAAGTAGAGTAATGCTGTCAAATTGTTGATTATTGTTAATTTCTTATTCCTTATCATAGTTCATTTAGCTTATTTTGCATTTGCACAATCAAATCTTAGGAGTCTCACTTTCATTTTCTCAATAATGGATTAATCTTAGCTTACTTTGGATGAATTTGCATATCATTTAGTTTAATATTTCAAATCCTTCATTTAGATAGAGTCTATAGTCACTAGATTTTGTGATGATCTGAGAGCAAAAATCATACTCCTATTTACTAGAAGGCAATGAGTCACCTTGGTTGATTTGTGTTGAATTAGTTTACTTTATTTAAACAATCATGCATTGATTCATTGAATTGTTTGTGCTATTAGCTTAACCACATTTACACACACAAGAATAACATCTACCACCATAAAACATAGAATTTATTGCCATAGCTAAAACCATACATTTCTCATAAGCTCCATGAACACACGATCAAGAATCACAAGCCATGAGAAAGGAAAGTACAACATAGAATCCCAGAGTATGGCAAATAAAACATTCATTAAGAAAGATCTATCCAGTACCAAAATAAATACATATAATCTACATACTAATCATGTTTCTATCATAATCCATTACAAGAGATACAAGTCATCACATAGGTATACATTTATTTGATACACCTTGTACATGAGCAAACAATCATCTATCTCATATCATAGTACATGGAGATGCATAGAAAGAATATGATAATGTAATAATGAAGTCTGCATATAAATTGGCACTAATTGAAACCTATACTATGGTCCCCAACGACGGTTGGTCAAGCCACCTAACCATGAAGAACCCTTTGGATCTCTTCCACTATGCTCTGGAGATAACCATATGTCTCTTACCACACATGCCAAGAAACCAAACAAACATGGGTTATAAATGCACAACAATGCAACATCAAGCCACATTTACAAAATACTTGACCACATGGAATCCATGCAACACAATCATCACAAATACGAATCCATACAACACAAGATAAATACCAAAGACAACCCAAGTCATAGTGGCATACAACTCACAAGAAGCATGTTCACATTGGAAATAAGAGGGAGCACTCACACATGTTTGATAGAACGCTATATCCAAATTCAAGCCATAGTTACCATGCAAGCAAAAAACTCAACAACATGCAATCATAAACTCACTACTTAACAAAATGGGTGCATAGTCCAATAAAAAGAGTGTCATTGCATGTCCATCTAGCCCATGCGGTACCAAGCAAACTTTCATGGTGACAAGGAGCTTGATGTGCCAGTACATCCTGACACTTCTCCACTACATCTATGGATGGTACATCCAGGCCCACAAGGCATGTAGGAGGTATCTAAGGTTGTTTACTCTCCAAGCCTACTCATACATGGACGAAAATCTCCAGGCCAACTAAAACATGGCTGACAATCTCCAGGAAATCGTGTTGTTAGTATCAGTCTTTCTTAGTTGGTTATTTTATCTCCATTATTTTATTATTCATTACATTTTCAAACTTGATTAACACTCTTCAATGGGTTACCCTGGTGACCCCTTTATACCTTGGTCCCCCCCATTGAAGAGTCACTCCCACAATTAGCTAAACACCCATTCAAACAACACATGACATACAATGAGATCTCCCAACACAATAAGCATAAAACATTACCAACATATCCGTCGGTAACAACACCATGAATTTCATCCAAAACCAAGCATGACACGTTGTTGGCATATCCCTTGGCAACCATAAAACAAATTTCCATCCATGCATTAACCATGGAAGTAATAGAGAGAGAGTGAATACAAATAGTATCCAATAACAGAGGAGATCTTATACAAGAATCACAATGCCAAATCACTTCCCTCAAAGGCAAATGTAACCATCACATAAAGCCAACATTGCAAAAACCACGCTCTTACAACACAAAGCCACCCAAAGTAAATAAGATTCTAACTGGGTATACATAAGCCCAATCATAATTAAGCACCCAATAGTTTGGCATCCATAAACTCAACATCATACCCAATCACATACACCACCATAAACATAATTTTGCAACCAAATATTGACTTATTTCACACCAAGCATTTTTCAGATTCACAACCAGCAAGGCATAAATTGAAACCATGGGAGGATCCAAATGAACTCAAATTGGAATTAAATATGCCAATAACATACAAATAATCATAAAATATCATAAGGAAAGGAAAACCAATAACATTCCCAATACAACATCACTTTCACACTCAGTTGGAGGATTGCCCAGATCCGGTTGCATACACTCGCATGATGGTAACCATGACACTCATTCATTCCAAAAGAAACTCCAACAAAACCATTTCAAGATCATATTGATCCCCTCAATAAAATGAGTAACCATATAATTTCCACACTCTTACACATCCAAACCATACCATGTTGATATTTGTTAAAAAATGAATGCATACACACTTGCATGCCAAAATTACTAATTTTTCAAATTTAATATATCACAAATCTAGGCAAACCCATTGATCCTCAATGAATTTGGATCTCAAAAATGCATTCATTTTTCCCATTCAATCACACAAGAAAATTTCAGAAGCATTTGAAAATAACAAAACCCTTATTTTCTTAAATTTTTTCAAGAAATAATGAAATATCAATCAAATCAACTCAAACATGTTTGCAACAAGAAGTAATCCATCTAAAAATTCTTTTCGAGTTGATTTCAAACCATTAAATCAAGCATCAAAAAAGATTATGAAAGAAATTTGAATCTACATGCCCTCACATGCCAAAACCATAAAATAATCATAAGTTAAGAAATTCCGTACCAATCAAAACAAAATTTTTAGGGAAGAAGGAGTTCGACGTGAGAAATCTATTGAGTCAATTACCACAAAATGATTCCCAACCAAACCCTCTCCACAAGAAAATTTTGAATTCATGCTCGAGGGTTTTCAAAAACTTAATAAAAATTAAGAAGAAAGATAATAATAACTAATAATAAAACATAAACTTTTTGATATATTAAAAAGCTCACGTATAAAAACATAAAACACACTAAACATTTAATTTAAAGTTATAAAATAAACTCTTAAAACTATAATCCCATAATTAAAACACCAATTATAATAAAGTATCCCAAAACAACATTAGTTGGTAGCAACCAAATTATAAAATTTAGTTGGAGACTTCACCCAATGAATTAATGCCCAATAAAACTCTTACGCCAACCTGGGGATATTACAAACATCATAAAACCAACCACACACAACTAGAGCACACATCTCAACATACCAAACATGGTCGCGGGTTGTTACCACCCGATAACTAGTTGGCCAAAATAAACAATGTGACAATTCTCACCCAACCAAACACGATAATTGTGAATATGAAAATTAGTTGTCCATATGATTAACTCTGTATTAACCACTGTCGGGGTTAATCTTTTGTGTACACTCATCACTGCCAATTCAGGGGAAGCCGATGCCCAATACCTATCCACGTTAGTATGATAGCTGAATAATAGGTGCATATATAATGTCAGACAATGAAGGGGATTGAGACATCATGTGGACCTCACGAATGAGTAACTACGACTTCATCCCTGTTCGTACAAACACATCAGATATGATCAACCATAACTAGTAACATAAACATAGTAGTAACCGAACAAAAGTAAATACATGCATTAGTACATCCATGATTCGTAAACATGCAAATAAACATCCTCATGAAACATCATGTAAACTATTGGAAGAGACATTGTGCATATATGATCACTACTAAACATCTGAATAATCATCATATCGTATATCCTCTAGACTAACATATCATCCTAATAAGTTATTAACCACAATTATCAAGTAACCTTATTATCCAACCAGGATCATTAATGAAACTAGGTACCATTTCATATACACTAACCATCATAGCATCAATTCTGTAATCATAAAATAGAAATATAGTAACACTAAAACATTAGCCTAGCAGTTATGCTTACCTCATTCTTGCATCCGGGATAGGGTCCATGACTACATTACCTTCGTACAGAGACGAGGTTGGGGTGGCACTACACACACACACACACACACACACACATACGACTATTTGGAAAATATTTGAGATAGTTAAATTATAAAATTAAGATGTCCAAACAATTAACTTCGATGGTAGTAAAACAATGAAGTTTTCTTGAATTATGGGGGGTTTATCAAGGGACATTGATACACATATAATTCCTATTCACAACCATTTGGAGTTATTTTGAATAAAATCCATACTTATAATTTTATATATTTTATAAATTTAGTCTCAAGTCTGCATATCACTATTTTTTTTTTTATATTTTTACATTTTGGAAAAGCTCAAGATAATTCATTAGGCGCATGCTATTTGTAAATTTTTGTTTTGAGGGTAAAAGTAGTATTAATTTGTTGTGTTAAAGTTTGGTCAATTAGATTTGGTAGAAAGAAGTTTTATTGAAAGATTTTTTTATTTTATTTTTCTTATAAACACTAGTTTCACAACAAGATTTAAGCAAAAAGATATTGATGTAATACTACAAATTAATAACATTATCCATAGAATTAATTCAAATTTAATAAAAATTAGTAAAGAAGAAGAAGAAGAAGAGGAAAAATAGTAGATAGAGAAGAAGATAATGAAGGCAAAGGAGAAGGAGAATGAGGACAAGGATGAGTACGAGAAGGTAAAGAAGAAAGGACAAGAATAAGAAGTTTAAAAATATATATCAATTTGGAAGGAAGATTCAATCTTTCATATAAATGTATTTAAAAGTCAAAAGTTATTGTTTCTATAAACTCTTGTAGCAAGTGTGATTTCATCAACATGAAATTAGTCAAGAATCTATAGGTACAAGAAAGATAATCAAATATCAAGTAAGAATAAATAAATTTTTGAAGATTTGAATCTCTTTAGAAATAAATATATTTTACATTCAAACTCCATTTAAACAATGCTAACAAACAAATCAAATAAGAACAAATTGATTTACCTATTTAACAAATGCTATATGAAAAAGGTTAACCATGTTTCCTTAGCTTATAATTAATCTACTTGTATTAAAAGTGTATTTATCTCCATCCGTAATTATGTGTTTTAAATTTTGTTTTAATTTTTATAGGTTGATATCCTTAATCAATATTATTTGCTTGTTGGGTTTCCATCAGTGAGATTATTCATGGTCAAGGTTTACAGCTTATGCTCATATTATTTTCTCACTATCCAACATTATTTATTGTGTTTGCTTGAGCGATAAATAATGAAGAGATTACAAGAAGCCGGAAAGGCTTATTTACTGTTTAAAACCCTTCAAAGACAGAGCAGAACGTTTGTGAACTAATCTAAAACCCTTCAAAGACAGAGCAGAACGTTTGTGACCAACTCTAAAACCCTAGAGGTCATTCTTTCAATGGCGCCCAGATTAGTTTTCAAGCAATTCCAACGCATGATACCTTTCGCAACTTCACTCACTTGTTCCAAATGCATGATCCACAACGCCAGAACGTTTTCCACCATACAAAACCCCCAAGACCAAGCGGAAAAGCCTCCCGAGTTTGACTCTCAAGCCGTCAAAAAAATACACTCTCTTCTCACACAACATCACAGAAACACCTCCACAACAACATCAGACTCAAAGGAAGACTACACCGACAATTTTTTGGATTCTAATCCGAGCATTAAATTCTCACAAATTCCTTTTGAAATTTCCCCCATATTGGTGGAGAAGGTGATTGAGAAATGCTGCAGCTCGAGTCAGGAGATTCCTTGTAAAGAGGCCCTCGCATTCTTCAACTGGGCAGGACGACTGGAGGGATATTTGCATACTCCTCAGGCCTACAACGAAATGCTGGATTTGTTAGGTAAGTTAAGTCTTTGACATTTACAGGATTTTTTTGTCTTGTTGATTTATAAGAATTCCATCGTACGATCATTTTTCCTGTAGCATTGGGATTTACAGGTCCATGTGGCCAATAGATTTGGAAATAAAGGAAACCCCTGCAAATCAAATTGATTCTAAACTCGATCATAAGCACTCTACATCGCCAAAATGTTCAGTCTTCCATCCTGCAAATCATAGTCTGTATTGTGGGCCTGGCAAAGCAGAGATATAGATGTTAAATTACAGAGATAAAGATGTTAAATTAGGGCAGTGAGGTACACTCTTGAAGTGTTAGATGTTTTGTCCACCTTTATTTTAGTGTGTTTTTGTTAATAACCGAGTGCTGAGTCTCCCTGGTCCAGTCAACTGGACAGTTTCAACTATGAATTTTTGCACTCACTTTTTTGTTTTAACTTCTTGGGTCCTTTCTGTTAAGATTAAAATGTTAGATAAAACGTCCTGTGATTGTACCTTATCTAGATGCTTTGAGTCTAAAGCTCTCCTAATATTTGGCAAGGTCAAGCAATTGGATTTGTCTTGTGAATATTTTTATTCCCAAAATTATAAGTTAAACTGCTAGAATCCTTATTTTTCAGTAAATGAAACATTATATTGCTGCATGAATAGTTTCTTTACCAATGTTTGGAATTTAACTTTTCAAAACTTCTTTTGTGAGATAAAGTTAAGAAATTTCATGTTAAGGGTTATAGGCTTCCACAGGTAGCAAATTGAGAAAACCCCTATTTTGTTGGATAAGATTACCAAAGTTTCAAGTCTAGCTTAGACTACACAGTTGTCAGGCAAGGTTTGTGAATCTAACTTATTTTCCCTCAATGTTATCTAAAGTTACAAAACTTGGCATTGCTATGTAACTTTTATTACTTATTTTTTATTCAAATTTCTAGGGCCCCCTTTTTGGTCAGTTAAGCTTAGAAAATTGATTCTTCTATGTGATTGTTTTTGTTATTTGCAATTTGAGTCTAACGTGTGCACCTTCTTTTTGTTAGTAAGGTTAAGAAATTTGATACCGCAGTGTGATCATTTTTACCACTACTGATATTTGGAGAACCCTCTTTTTGTCAGGTAAGGTTAAGCAATTTGATATTGCATGGAATTTTATGAATGAGATGAAGAAGGCAAATGTTTTGATTACAGTCAAGACATTTTCAATATTGGTTAGAAGATATGTTAGGGCTGGGATGGCCAGCGAAGCTATCAATGCATTTAATCGCATGGAGGACTATGGGTTTAACCCTGATTCAGTTGCATTTGCAATCGTTCTTAGTGAGCTCTGTAAAAAAAAACATGTTGAGGAAGCCCAGAGATTTTTTGAAGGTTTAAGGGATAAGTTTAAGTCTGATACAGTCATTTACAGCACTCTTGTTTATGGGTGGTGCAGGGATAACAATATTTCTCAGGCAATGAAGGTTTTTGGGGACATGAAGGAAGAGGGAATTCAACCAAATGTTGTTACATACAATATTCTTATTGAGGGTTTCTGTAGGGCTAGAAATTTGAACAAGGCTTGGGATCTTTTGAGGGAAATGATTGGCTATGGATGCTCTCCAGATATTTTGACCTTCAATGCTTTGCTTCGTGCACATGTGAAAGCAAATGAGAGAGAGAAGGCATTAGAGGTTTGTAAACAGATGAAGAGACACAGGATTCAGCCTGATGTTCTTACTTACAATTTTCTGATTATGAGTCACTGTAGTGATAAGAAATTAGATGCTGCTCTTAAGATTTTGAATCAGATGACTAGCAAAGGTGTTGTGCCAAATTCATCAACTTTTAATCTTCTTTTCAAGCACGTTTGTAGGATGAATGATGTCAATAGTGCTCACAAACTGTTTTCTAGGATGAAGGAATTGAAATGTTCTCCGAACACAGCTACCTACAATGCTTTAATGCGGATGTTTTCTCAGATGAAATCAACAGATATGGTGTTGGAAATTTGGAGAGAAATGAAACAGAGTGCATGTGAGGCAAATGTTGATACTTACAAAGTTCTGGTTGGCACATTTTGTCAGTTTGGTCATTGGAATCAAGCATATAAGCATTTTAAGGAAATGACAGAAGAAAAATGCATACAACCATCTTTGGAAATTTATAAGATGGTTTTAGATGTCCTGCGGAAAGCAGGTCAGATACAGAAGCATGAAGAACTAGTAGACAAGATGCACGCCAAAGGGTTCTTCAAACGCCCTTTGTGAGCTATGTTGGGAGAAGAAAAATCTAAATTTGCTGATCAAATAACTAGTGGAACAAAGGACTCTTTAACATGGTTCAATTTTCTTGTAAGTTTTCTGCAGTTAGTAAATACAATTTGTTTATAGAAGTTTTCTAGCTTTCCTTTGTCTAGAGTTTTCACAATACACTTAATTACACCAGGCATTCACTAAGAAATCAGTGAACTGCCTCCATTTTCAGGAGCAAAATTGCCATCGCTGGTTCTGGCCAGGTTTGCGAGATCCTTATCTCCACCATTGACTTTTTTGTAGGCATTCCATAACTGTTTTGTATGGACTGATTGAAGAGCTTGAACTTTGAAGAAATATTAAAAGATGTCCTTGCTTGCTGATTGAAATCCACAGTTTTTGTTCTTTACATAGTACAGGTAATTCAGGTTCCATTGTAATTTCTTTTTCTGTGCTCTGTAAAAAGAAAACCAGTTGTTTTTTTAATCGAAACATCTTGTTTGATTCTGGCTTGTGCGTGCAATGAAGATCTTTGTGTTATACAGTGAATTTTGCTGGATTTGTGAGGTTAGGATGGGCCCGCTGAAATTCAAAATCAGTCTCCTGTGATGGACCTGGCCAAGTCTTTCAGACTGTTACAGAAAAGGTAAAAGTGAAGCTAGTTTCTCAGGTGACTGCCAAGCAAGACACTGATTTGGTGTATCAGATTTCCCTTAGGCAAGCATTGCACTGGGGGATTCTATTTTCCATTTTCCCTGTGTTGTTTTGAGCTGTACCCCATTCCCCCTCGCGATTCATACATGTGGCCCCCATAGGCAAGAATGCTTTGAAATAAAGATTATAATTTATGGAATGAAGGTAGTTATTCGGAAGTGTTGCATTAAAAGCTAGAACACTAATACAAGCAGAGTATTAGCTCTCTACATTAAGGGGATCAAATTTGCTACTATCATTGGGGTGGCATGGTATACACATTTTTGTATTGCTGTTTTAACAGTTAAGTCGAGCCTTACCTTTCTTTAATGAACAATGGCTTGCAATGCCTTATGTAATTTACTTTGACTCTTAGCATTCCTGAGGTTTCATTAGTTTTGCATCTTCATGATGACAAACAGAATTACAATGTTACAACCTCTAGGTATGCAAAAAAAATGCACACCCTGGGTAATTGCATGCACTTGCAAGTACGCATTGTAGCTTTTGGGAATCATCTGTTTAATTTGGTATCCTTCTTGATCTGCTTAATGTGGATATAAGCCTCTTACAAATGAGCTCTGACCTTGTATATATTTATTTTAGTTTTTATCACTCTTTACTAATCTTTTTTTTACCTGGATATCTTGACTAGTGCTCACAACCTTTTGTCGAAATGGAATTCAAATAGTCAAATGGTATATAAAATCTGCATTTATTTATCTAAACAGTATACTTGGAATTACATGCTAGTTTTTTCAAGGATTGATGGAGCTCTTTGTTACTTCATGGCTACGTTGACAAACATATTCTAGTTATGAGACTTTATAAAGGCTTTGTTTGTTTTGCCTTTGCACTTACTGTATCTCAATAAGTAGCAGGGCAAAGTTGCTCCAAGCCTTTCAGGTGGGGGTATAGTTATTTTCATGTTTGATTATATTTTAATGCATTGAACTGCATGGATCTATTTCTCTAAAATGAATATGCATTTTTAAAATTTTATTTTGAGAAAGCCTGTAATATGAATGTTATTAAAAAGAAAATTATAAAGAAAGTATAAAGTCTTGTTGGAAGGGAGGAAATGAGCCTTCTCTCTTACGTTTGTAAGTAAATCACATGTGCTAGTGTTGTAGTAATACAAGGTTGAAAAAAAGTTTTCTTCTTAACCTAAAATGTCTGTGTATGGATTTTTCCTCTACTAGTAATGACATTACCTTGTTGGGTTGACGAAGTTCTTTCAAAATAGAATATGAAGACATGGAAATTTGTCACTAAATACCAGTTGAATACAGAACAAATTCTATGCGTGCTCAGACTATGTATAAATATTATTTAGGATAAGAATGGCACTGGCTATCCAGCCGACAGAAAGGCACCCATCGCCATAGCCTTCTCTTAACTGTCCGATCAGAACCCTACTTTCTTAGCCTGCAATCTCCGAGCTGTTCAGTGATCACCATCAACTTGTTGCAAGGAATAAATATGCTGCCAACCTTACCTGCTTTCTTTAATGCTCAGCGTTCCTAATTTTCCCCTGCAAATGATTCTTAATAGATTACCAAACTTTCCTGCTGTCAATGCAATCTGCAGGTCTTTATTCTCTTGGCAGGTAGAAAGATTGTGAACTGAAATTCCTTTCTGAGCAGGAAGAAAGCTCGGCTGATAATATGGGCTTGCCTTCACTGAAGAAGGTACCCATAGAAGCTTTATTTTTCTGAGTATATAAATTAGAACTAAATTGAATAGACTGTGTTATTTTTTAATTAAACTGGGTAATAAAAATGTTGTCTTTCCATAGTCTGTGTTTGCTGTTTAATTAAACCGATTTAGTAATAAATATGTTGAATCTATGAATAGAGATGTTAATATAATAAAATCGGCAACCACTATCCAATAGATAAAAACCAACATCTGTAACTTGTGAATGGTGGAGTCCTTGTTGCGGTGGCTATTATTTATTCGGAAATTCATACATTGTGCTGTTGCGATACTGATCAGGATATTGGATAAAATACAGTTCAAGCATTTAATGTAGTAAACTTTATGTAGCCCAGTTTAAAAAATTAAGGGAAAAAACTTTCTCTTATAAATTGTTATTATTTTTCCTTGGAACTAATTTTGTAATTGAAAAATCCTTACAAATTCAGGGATCAATTAAGTAGCGGCCTCTCCTTTTAGTCTTAAATATCAGTTAGAATAATAAAGGTAATAATGCTTTCTATATACATTTTGTTAGTATTGCATATAATTAGATAGCAGCCATGGATTCACCAGTCACCACCCGATGCACAAATGGAGGAGTGCCCACACTCCTATTGATTTGATGAGCGGGTCCAATGGAATTCTTCTGCAAGTGGTGCAGAATAACGAGCTTTGCTATATGAACATTTCTAAGAACACATATTCCTTTGTTCCCATGAAAGAATGGGTTTCATATTGGGGAGATTATTGTTTATATGAGAAGCAAACTCATTTCATTAGCACTAAATATTCATCAATTTTATCGAGTGTAACATGCAATTTGTTGAACAAAACTGAATTGTTGAGGCGAGTAAGTGTGTTGGGGCAGACATAGCCCAAGTCACAGATGTTCAAAATCTAAGGTATGATAGCCATAAAATTGGTTCTTTACGCTTTGTAGCTACCGTCAGAATAAAGCATACACAGAAAAATAGATTTTGAAATCTGGGTGGTTGTTTCATATAGTTTTTCTTGCTAAATGGCATTTTCACTGTACAGTTTGACATGCAGGTTGTAGAATCTTTCAAGGCTACCGTTTTAACTTATTCCTCTCTGCACGGCCTTTTTCTATTTCAAAAGACTTTTTGCATGCTCCGCTTTGGTATTTTTTGGATTGTTTATTTTTTAATATCTATTTCAATGAGAATGATGTGTTTTTCTAAAACATATCTCTAATTGAATTTTAAATTTTATTTTAATAGTTATCTTAGTAAAGAAAATGTTTTTTGAAAAAACATATTTATAATTTAATTTTTTATATTTATCTTTTATAAACAAAAAAGTTTTTTAAAAAGAAAATAAATTTTCATTTATACACATTATTTAGTTATGAAATTGTATTAATAATAGGTTATTAAAATAATACTATCTAATTTAATTTGGCGAGATATTATAATATTTAAAAAAATATATAATTTAATTTTAAATTCATGTTTAATAGCTAGCTTTAGTAACTTTCTATAATGAAAACTACTTTTTTAAATAAAAGATTCATTGAGTAAATTATCTTAAAGTTATATAATATAATATAATTGAGACATCATAGATATAATATTTTAATTTTAATTTTAAAAATAAAAATAAATTTTCATTGCAAGAAAGAAATTAAGATTAATTACAAGAAATAAATTAAGATTATGTTAAAAGTTTTTTTTTAAAAATATTTGTAAGTAATATAGTAACAAAATTGTTATTTTTAAAAAGCTATTTTCTAAAAATCTCGCAATCATCTCACTCCATGAGATGAAATCTGTAGAATATATTTTTAATTATTGGACTTATTGTGTATTTTCTACAAATTGTTCAGGATTGTGAGTAGTTTCTGTTAAGCTTCTTAATGTGCACAATAAAGAAGATGCTCATAATAGTTTTATTGTTGAATGCAAAGTGTTCAAAATGAAAAAAGGTGTGACATTAATAATAGGAAAATACCTTTCACCGCTTCTAGAATTTTGCAATTTTGAATTCATTTCAAATTGGAATTTAGATAAACACTTGTATCTTGAAAATGATGACTATGAATGGGGATTGAAGAGTGATGACTATGAATGGGGATTGAAGAGACCCCTAAAGGTTGCTATTAATATAATTCAAATGGGAACTCAAATAAGCTTTGTATCCCTAAAACAATGAAATTTTGTATCCCTAAAATAATTAGTTAATTGTATTTCTAAAACAATGATATAATTCTCCCATACCTTCTTTTGATATGAGTTTACGGTCTCATAAGGGTGGGTTTAAATGATTATCTTATTTGCCCTTTGTCTGGAGATCGATGGTCTGGTCTTGGTTTCTCTCTTGTGGGAAAGTTTGTCTGTTCCCTTTGTTGTGTTTGGTGTTGTTTCATAGTTGTTTCGTTGTTCTCTTCTCGTTCTATCTTTCAGTGGTTCTTTGTAAAAGGTTCCGTGTCCTTTCAAAACCTGTTTTACTTAATCAGAACAATGATATAATTCTAATAAAATGATAGAGAAATATTTGATTTTTTTTATGAGAGTTTTTCAAAAATCTGAGTTAAATTAGTTAGATGCAAATAGATTCATGTGTAAGATAATTATGTTTTTTAATGATATTTCTCGGCTTATTGTACATAGATTTTAAAAAATATAGGTATGCTAGTTTGTAAATTAATTTTATGAGCATGGAAGATCAAATGCCAACTCTCAAATATATGTCTAACACAATAATAGTTCCACATAGTAGTTGGTATTCCGTTAAAAAAAACCCTTTAATTGTGCTTTAAACAATGTCCATTTTGACTTAGGCTATGAATTGTGTTTGCTTGAAAGTTTTTGAAATCCTTTTTAGTAGGTCCATTTTATGCATTATCTCGTGTTTGTGGCATTTTCAAAGACCATGCTTTTTCAAGTCATTCAATCAAATAGTTTAATACCATGTCCATGTTTCTGCAATTTGCATGCATTTATGACTGGGCATTTCATATGAGATACCTGACAATTTTTATGCATGGTCAACTCAAGCAAAAACCATCTTTTTGTTATGCTTTGATGGATGACACTACCCTGTTCTATTTGAGGCATTCTGTCAAATAGATTGCATGCCTTGTCTGTGCTTCCCATTTTGCATACGTTTTTGCCCGAGCATTTTCATCTACAAGACTTGATAGAATTCCTCAATGCTTTCTCCTTTGATGGATTTCCATTCCTTGTTCTATAGCTCCATTTTGGCACAAACAAGGTGGATGTTATCAAAGGTTGTAGAGTATGGCTTTACACCTACCAATTGCATGTAGAACAAACATATTATTTTTTCTTTTCCTTTTTACATTGTGTTGGATCAATAATTTGGATGCATAATTTTAATATCTTTAGAGTAAATGGCTTGATTGAACAAACACCTCATATATATCCTATCTTAGTTTTTGAAATGCTTCTTTTGTTCTCCAAATATACCTTCGATCCCACCACCAATTTAGGGAGTGAAGCTTCTAATCCAACTCATTAGTTTGTCAATATCGTGATGAAGGTTCCCAAAATGATCCAAAATGTTGATGTAAAATAATCTCAAAATTATTTCTAGAAATATATACTAGATAATGATTTAATTTTATGATAGTACTTTACTAATATTTCTTGCATTCTTATATATATATATATAGAGAGAGAGAGAGAGAGAGAGAGAGAGAGAGAGAGAGAGAGAGAGAGAGAGAGAGTTTAACTTGTAACACTTAATGTAAAAATTATATTTCAAAATTAATTTTATGTTTATTAAAATACATTAAAAAATTATTTACGGGGATGTGATGCATGAGAAGGCAATTTTTTGAAGGAATGCAAATCCTCACAGAAATAATGGAAGGTTTGATTTGAACTAGTGGATCAACGAAGATTTACAATGAGGCAATGGAAGGAGTAAGTGGAAACTTAATACCAAGGTTACTTGGAGACGGGGAGACTTGGAGGTCTCCAGTATTGGTAGCTATTTTTCACAAATAGGAGACATGGGTACTTGGAGAAGATATATTTTTTAAAAAAATTTAATTTAATGATTTCTAAGAAATACCATAGATTCATAACATAGTGCGTTGAAAACAAGAACAATGGAAAGTTATAAGTATGAACATTGAACATTAAAAGTTTAAAGAGTCAAAGACTAATACTAAATAGTACTAGACTAATACTAAATAGTAATGTCATATTAATATAGAGTCAAATAGTTCAAAACTCACATTGCATATCTCATAGTCATATTTGATTTCTGAATATCGCATATGAACATCATCATATCAGATTAATAATTGCTGAGATGATCATTACATATTGAAATTTGAAATTCAAAAATATATAGTTTGATGCTAAATCGCTGATATGCAAACAAAAAACTAAGAACTATAAACAAAAATTTGAAATTTATCTAGTATCATCTACTCCACATGGCTATGATCATCCATCTAAAGGTCTTCATCTATGATGTTGCCCAGAAAATCATCACTCTCCAACTTAGGTTCCTCTGATGGTAGTACAATTGGGGGCTATTCATTAAGGCCGTCTGGTTCAACTGCTTCTTCCACCATGGTCAAAATGAGGGTCAGAATCATAAAATGACTTAATGTTGTATTTTAAATTTTTTTTTTAATCAGGAGACAGGCAGGAGAATTTATTTTTTAGAATCGGAGACTCAGATTCTTTGGGAGACTTTGCCATGAAGTTTCCAGCCATTTTGAAGACTCCGGAGACACGAAAAGTCTCAGAGATGCGTCTGGAGGGGGGGAGATGAGTCTCCGGGTAACACTTCTTAATACTGATCATTGGGGAAATGCCACATCAGAGGTCCTTGTTTTCGCGCGGGTGCAAATGCTATACCATTAAATGGTCAAAAGGCAACTACAAATAAGGATTAATTTTTGTGTGATAAATAACAATTTTTTTGCAAGCTTGAGCAAAGGTGGGATGAGCAGCTTGTGTACAAGGAAGTGCCAAGAAAGGAAGCAAACACGAACCCAATAGGAGCCAATAAATCAAGTACGACAATAATGATTTCTTTGAAAATCATTGCCCCAAGAATATAGCGATACAAGGATATGGCATTATTCATCAAATGAAGTTCCGGGTGAGAAAGATAGGGTTTGGGATAAATCTTCCTAGATTGCAATTCAAATTAGATGGCACATTAGGTTTGTAAGTAGGGATGAAGATACACATGAAAATTTATTTTGGGGGTGGTTTAAGGCCTTTCAGGAAAAGATGCAATAACGAGACAAGATCTTTGGATCCATGGTTTAGAAATATAAAGATGATATCACATTTCTAGTTAGTAAACATAATTACAACATTGAGGCAATCCAACCTAGGGTTGACTGCCTATTGGAGCTACCATATGAAATTGATGTAGAATAGGTAGGGAAAAATCAATATGTCGTTGTAGCTGCTTATTGATTTGAATGAAAAGAGGTTTGGAACAGTAGTAAAATTCTCAAAAAATGCTTTTGAAGAGATCAGATAAAGACTGGAATAAGAGAATGGAGAATCTGTGCAATGAAATTTGAATGTGTTTGGTTTCAGAAACCTTTGGTACAACTTTCCTGAAATAAGTTACTTCCAATACTCCACAAAGAAGAACAAGGTCTGCTTCTGTATCCCCACTGATAAATATTGGTTCCTCCAGAACTCCTGTAAAAATTGTAGTCGTTGAATAAAGAAGACACATACCAAAACATAAGGCTACAAAAGAAAAGGCAAGTATGAAGCTTGATGTAGAAGAAGTCAACAACAATATTGTTGAGAAGAAATAGAATAAAGAACAATTTAGAATAGAGGACCAAAAGAACAAAGAAAGTTGGTGATGAAGAAGAAGAAGAGGTCTGCTATCTTGATAAGAAAAGAACCAGAGCTTCTCTAGCAGAGGTATTAGAAGAAAGGAAGTAGAAAAGAAGAAGAAAGACAAGGGAAAGAAGAAGAAAACAAATACCCCTCTAGTTGATACAGAGTATCAACCTCTAAATCTAAATAACTTGGTAAACATAATAAGTGAACATAATGGATTGGAGATGGCTGTCAATTTGTATGAAGATGTCACTTCAGAAGTGTAATGAGGTGGTGGGAAATAGGGTTCAATAGGATTCACAAGTTTATTTATGCAAAAAAAGAATCTATCTTATGCGTATTTCACTGTCTCTTACATTGGAAGGTAGATGATCTACTAGGCCTCAAGATAGACAAAGCTCTAGGTGGATGCACCGATCCTTCACTAATGGGGGACTATGACTATGCAAATGTAATTGAGAAATGCAAGATCCTAGGGATAGATAGGAAGAACCAATGGTTTTTTGCATGCACAATGAGATTGAGAACTGGCATACCAATTTTAGAACCAGATCTGACAAACAATTTTTTTAACTAACTTGCAGTCTAAATTTCATTTTGAAGTGGGAGGATTTGGGTGACTTGATCGCCTTGTTTTTTGGACTAGGGTGACTCACTCACCATGTTCCTTACACTTTCTAATGAAATCACTTATAGATTGTATCCCTTCTCTTGATCTATTTGCGTACCTTTCTATGTTTCCAATCACTTGTTCTTGCACATAGAAAAGAGAAAAATATTGTGTAGAAAGGGGTTTGCCTAAGTCAAACATTGGCTTAGGAATCAACCTTGAAATAGGAATGAGATATTCTTGAAAGGAAAGCATGCTAATGTATAACAATGATTTTGTCTAAAATTGGAATGCTTATACCTTCATAAACCTTCTTGATGTCGAAATGCTCATCTAGATGCTTGATGTTGAATTTAGGATGGAAAGATCATGTACGCCTTCACAAATGCGTAGATATGCAAATTACTCCTTGCCTTAGGACTTGAGATGTAAAATTTTAGTTTAGAGCTCTTAAATGCAATTGAAGGATTAATTATGGATTGACCAAAATGAGGGAGGATACCTTGTTTATATACCTCTCCTAACCATTTTGGGGTGTAAAATTCAAAGAAAGCTGACGAGGGTCCATAATCCTCGCTAAAACCAAGGAACCATTACACACTTCAAAATATAGGGCCAAACACTGAGGAACGAGGCAACTTTCAGGAATAGGACGACCCAAGTTGCCATGTTCCTCCTAGTTGCCTTGTTCCACCCAAGACAAACCCAAATTTGGATAAGAGGTCCTATTTGGAGAGAGGATGCCATAAGTATATGTAAAATTGGGGCTGAATTAAGCATTTCAGGCACAAAAAGCCAATAACATTAAAATAGGGCCTAACTGAGAAAGAAGTTGCATAGGGATGTAATTTATGACTCTACACTACATTTAGCCCCCACTTAAAGGGGAGTTTGAATATGCTCCATACTCTTGGTAAAGTAGACCAAAACATAGGAAAATTTTTCAAGGTAAAAGAGACAAGGAAACACCAAGCCCCAAGTGACTTAAGTCCTCATCAATCTAAGACTAAGATAAAAGAAACAACACATGCACACACACACACACAAAGAGAGAGAGAGAGAGAGAGAGAGAGAGAGAGAGAGAGAGAGATGACTATACTTGGTCTAGTAAGGTTAACTTACTATGAGTCATGTAAAGTGATCAGTGCAAATAGAGAATTGAAATAGTCTCACAAATTATATTATCCTAGTCAATTTACCAGAAGGATAACCAAGAAAAGAATCCACTAAAAACAAATTGTGCAAAAGGATAATCAAGGAAAATATTGTATCCAAGGAAATCCGCCAAGATGAGATTAAAAAGAAAAAGGCATAGTTTGCTAAGTAACCTAAAAAAATGTCTGCAAAATTTGATTTCTGGTGCATGTGCATAATGTATAACAAGGAGTGAAGTGTGTGCACCCATGTTAAAGAAATTTCACATATCTTATTGGGAGCAATAGCTTTAAGGGATCATAAATACATCCAAAAGATAACACATTTCCACTATGATATGCCCTTAAGAAAGGAAAAATCAAGGGAAATAAAGCACAATGGAAGAAGAGAACATAATATGCATAAAACATCATGTAATATAGATTTAAGATATAGAAGAATTGAGATACAAATAGAGGAATGTCACGATAATTTTAGTCCCTTTATCACCTTGCGCCAACAAAGAAACAAGGGTCATCTAAAGAGAGCCATAGAAAAATTACAATTAACAAGTATCACATCATGGGAGAAGCACTTTACAAACAAGAAAACACACAAAAGAATCCACTACACAAGAGGATCTTATTGAGGCATATGATCTACCAACCCATCTTGCTGAACTTTACTTAAGGAAGGATGATAACATGTGAGAGAAGAAAAATAAAGCACAATAGATGGAGCTACTGCGAGTTCTAAACAAAGACCATGATCTAATGATGAGCAACTTTTCTTGTCATAAGGAGCAAGGGTTAATTCTTTAGAAAAATTTGAAGAAAGGGTTAGGCCCAAAAGGAGGCAAACACAACTGAGAGGGGGGGATGAACTAGTTGTACACACCTAACACTTTTAATTTCACTTTAGCCACTTAGATCTAAAAAATGCAATATCCACAACATAATACAGAACACCAAGATTTATTCTTGAGGAAACCCGATTAAGGGAAAACCCCGATGGGGATCAAACCCACAAGATGAATGTACTCTGCTAAAAATACTGCCCAGTTAAGAGAAAAATAGAGAACACAGGCTGCACAAGAAACCATAGGCTTACAACCCAATTTGCAGGCTCATTGCCCAGAGCTCACTGCTCACAATACAATCACAGATCTGGCCCTCAGTCGGTTTCACTGATCTATCTTCAATTACAACAAGATGGACATACAGTCTATTATAACCAAACTGACAAATAACATCTCCAATGCCAATAAAATTCTAATGAAGTACAAACTCTTCCTTAAATGCATAATACAAGTATCAACAATTCCCGTTACATTCACACACTTATCTCTCTTTACAATTACAACAAGGTGGACATACAATCCATTACAACTGAACTGACAAATAACATCTCCAATGCCACTATAGGTCCAATGAAGTACAAACTCTACCTTAAATGCAAAATACAAGTATCAACAATTCTCCTTACATTCACACACTTCTCTCTCTTTACAATTACAAAATGATCTCTCATTTATATGAATTACAAAGAATAATCAACCACTAGGTCTGGTAAGACCTATTATAATAAAAGATATAAACATTATTCTCAATCTCCAACGCGATCCAAATCAAGTCGGATAAGACTTAGATAGGACCCAAATCTTCAACCAAAAACACTATAGCGCGTCGCCAAAGCAACAACAATAATTGCAACATGTTACTCCATCAAGTGGGCTAAGACCTAAATGAAGAAATACCAACATGCTACCCAAAACAACAAATCCAATCACCTCGAACAATGAAGCCCAAAAAAATGATCATGACACAATCGAAGAATGCCAACAAGCAGTATGAATATCATCCAGAATGAAATCCAAACTCATCTTCATATCTGATCAACAAGAACACTAAAATATTGAACTCTGTCACAACAAAAGATAGCTTTTCATACTTTGAATCATAAACAACACTAGCCATGAGCACAATGATAAGGCACCATGTAACCAATAGCTTCACAACCTCTGAAACATCAAATCAAGGACATACCAAGCCAAATACTCATCCACTGTACATAGGAACACTGTAACATCAACAACCAACAAATCAACCATACCAAACTCAAACTGTCATCCAAACTTTTGCGAACCTCTATAGACCAACTATAGACACGATTGAACAATTCCTTACGATCACAACTCAAGATCTTCAATATATCACCCAAAAAACTGAGATCTTCTTCATTGAATATACTAAACACAGTGTCTAAAAAAACAATTAGTATGTTGACATCAATGACAAAACATTAATGTCAGCACACCCAAGTACCAAACTCTAACATGCTCAACAATCTTTCAAAAATCTGCCCCTTTAGCATTGATGGAAACATGCAAAGTAAAAAATTGTGATGACATCTAATTGTTTGAATGTTTGAAGATGTTAAGTTGATGATCATGCAAGGCATTAAAATAGTTAATGTATTGTATTGTCATTGATGTCTGTTGACGGGGTTTTGCTGACCGGGTCCGCCAACAGTCATAAGTTGTCACCGGGTTCCAGAGAAACCGACCAACTCTGCCTGTAAAGGTTGTCCGGGGGAAATAAATCCTCCGGGCCTTCAAGCACCTGGGTGTCGGGTCACGATGGTGCGGGGCTCGGTTGGGAGAGGTGACTATTTTTGAGGGGGATAGCTGGTTACTTCAACTCGTTTCTCCCGGAGATTCTATTTAGTGAGGGCTTTCCCGGAGTATTCCACACTTTGCAAATAAAACGAAAAAGATCCTGCAGGGTTAGAAGCATTTATCTAACTATAGTCATGTTGAAAAGTCTGGAACATCAACAATACTCTGAAAGACTACTAAATACCGAAGGAATACATAACCATCAGTTAGCATTTTATCAGTAGCGGAAATAAAGAGGTCGTTAATCTACTTTAACACATTCAGAGCAAAGGACATACAAAACATTAAAACATGAAATACCATTAACTCAGAAGCAGAGATGATAACAACAGCATTGCCATGAATCCTTCCTTCTTCATTAGTGTTCAATCCAGCAAGCACTGGTGCGTGATACAATAGTGGCTCCCAGGGAGCATCTAACTACTAAGAACAGAACAAAAAAGCATTGAACTCTGCAACTGAAACCAGAAAATTGCTTTACTATTTCTTATGGACAAAAAAATCATCAATTTCGCCGACCCTTGGAAATGGGTCGATTTGCCTATTTATACAACTTTCTAACCCTAACCCTAACTTACTGCATTTGAATAGAATACAATATCTGGGGGCCGGTACTACCTGCGCCACCCTACAAAAGACCTGGAGATGGAATAGGTCTGCCAGGTCAGAGGAAGAGGATAGGAATATACATCGGAAGAATCAGCCTCGAGAAGAGAGCCGGAGAGAAGAAAGAAGAAAGTAGGTCCCTCTGGAATCGAGGCTACATGCCTCATAAATGGGAAATGCGGTGCCCTGTCTCCAATGTGCCAGGTGTACCTTTGATCGGCGCCTCGGGAAGATCACCCTGTCAGAAACCAACTGTCGAGCCAATGCCTCTTAATGTGTCCAACTACCCTCTGACAGTCTTAATTAACCGCCTCTGAAAATGATCGGTCGGCCTCGGGGACCGGGACGCAGATCACTACAAAGAATACAAAATTGTGGATCCGGAACTCCGGGATCCGGGAACTTACGTCCCCAAAAGAATAAAGAATACTGAATGCTCAAACTTCCCCGGTTCCTGGGGAACGCTCAAGGCTGTTTATTATCCCCGAAGGCCTGAAGGAGGCGAAAAATGCCGTCTTCATCAATTTTCTTCAAACTGGCCCTTCTGAATCTGGCCATCTCAACCTGTTCCCCCAGTTCTGGGACATCACTTTTAAACTCATCCACCATCTTTGCGGCGTCATGGCCTCTGAGCACCACCTTGTTCAACTTAACCATTTTGGCCCCATCAAATCCTTCCGGAGATTGATACCGGGAGTTCATTATTTCATCAAAACCTCCCAAAACTGACTCCTCGAGAGTATAAGTATCTGCGCTGAATGGATCTATCCCGGAAGCCTTTATTACAAAAGATTTACATAAATTAAAAGAATACTTTACTTTGTTTACCTTTTCTTGTAAGGACTCTACCAGTTGCTTGGTTACCTCCAATGTGAGGTCTAGTCTGGAGTGCTGAGTCCTTACGAAATCAAATGGTTCCTCACCCAGAATTCCGGATTCAGAAATTATATCTTCTCCCAGAGTGAGGAGCTCTTCGAGCTCTGCCTTCCACGCCTGGTAATTCTCGGCATCACTCTCCCACTGTTCAATTAGTGCTTCTGCCTGGCGAATAACCTACCGGGCTGTGTATAGATCTGGGAGAGTGGATACTAGGAAATGACGGAAGTTTCCTATCTGCAGATTGGCCCATTCATCAACTGCTTGGGCTTTCTTCTTCATTACTCGCAGGGAGTCTATGTCGCTCTGCAGTAATTCTTCTGAGGTGGAGGCTTGTGGAGGGACGGCGCTGATGGGTCTGGCCAGCTCGTAAAACAACCCAAGAAGGTTGGCGTTCTTTTCCTTTTCTGCTTTGAGCCTCTGGGCCTCTTTCTCGTATCTGGCCTCCACTGCCCTTGCTGCTTCTTTCAGCAGGTCAACTTCACCCTGCTTTCCTCTTTTGCCCAAGTGTACCTCGGCGATATTATAGTCTGCGGGGTCTGCAGTCGCTTCATCGACATCTGGGGGAGGCGTTGCCACTACCGCAACTGTTTCTCCACCCGACCCAGTTCGCAATGTGTGAACTGTCCGGGCCTTCTTTGTTTTTGGCGGGGCCTGAGCCAAGGCCATCATTTCGGCCAGAGAGATAGGGGCTGTTGGAGTAGATGGGGCTTTTCTTTTCTTTCTCTCCACCAGCTATGGAGGTGGGAGAGGTGGCCTTCCTACCAAAGTCTATTCTTCTGATTCTCTCCCAGCGTCCGGTGGTGGTTGCTCCTTTTCAACACGCACCTCCTCTGCCTTTCCTGCCGGCACTTCTTCTCTTTCCTTTTCCGCCGGCACTTCTTCTTCAGCAACATCTTCAATCTCTATATCCTCGGCCTGGTCCGTGATGTCGATCGATGAATCTGGACCCTGGTCGGCCTCTTCGAGGATTACCTCTTCAAGTTGCTCTTCTCCCTCATCTATTTCTGCCCCTGGCTGGGTTTCTTCTGTCATTGGTATCTTTTTGGGCAGTATGGGAGGTATCTAGCCAAGATTCAAAGTTTGGGCCGCCGTTATTACGTGCCTGAAGGTTGCTCCCGGGAGTGGCCCTTGGAACACGACGGCTGGGGTTATGGTTGTTCCCAAAGTTTTGGGTCCGGGTTCCCCAGCGGATGCCTTTTGTTCCGTTTGTTGTTGGTCCACTCCCGGACCTTGTACTGCCTGAGCCCCGGAGATAATCTCTGGTCTTTGCTCCTCTGTCTGCTGCTCTTCTTGTTCTGCAACCTCTTCTTCTAAGTCCCGGAGGTCCACAGCCTCTTGTTCTTTCTCCGGGACTTCCGTCCCTGCCTGTGTGTCACCCCCTTGCAAGTTCCCGAATTCGTCAGTTGCAAATAGATCAAACTCTTCTTCTAGGGGGGACTGGCTGGGTCCTCTGCTTGCTCTGCCTCTCTCTCCGGTTCCGGAGAACTAGAAGAGAGGATCTCCACCTCTTTGGGGAGGGATGCCCTTGGCGCTGGTTCTGCCTTTGGCTGTTGGATGTGCTTCCTTTTATTCCTCCGGGTGATCAAAGACGGCCCCGCATCTGCTAATGCTGCTGCCTCCGTGGGATCCACCCCCATCGCTATCGCCATTAAGGCAGCCAGTGATGGGGAGGAAGGAGGACGAATTGGCCCGGACATGAGCGGGGGAGTTGCCAGCTTCGTCAATAGTTGCTCCCTCATTTGTTGGGAGGTTGCCATGGATTGCTGAATCTGCTCTTGTATGAGAATCTGCTGCATGGAGGGGGTGAGAGCTATCCCCTTTCCTTTGACTGCGCCCTGTGCAGAAGTCCCGGCTGGTGAAGATGTCCCGGCGCCCGGAGTCGATCTTAATACCGGCGGTGAAGTTACCCTTTGTGTTGGTTGGGGACCAAGGCGCGCACTCCCGGGGCACACCCGCTTGAAATATGTATGACTTCGCTCAACAATTGCCCG
>MU228092.1:2370153-2393713 GCA_018584345.1 Thuja plicata
CTGAGATATTTGTTGATGACATCATATTTGGAGGCAATGATATGCTATGCAAATCATTTGCAAATGAAATGAGCAAAGAATTTGAGATGTCTATGTTTGGAGAGATCAAGTTCTTTCTTGGTCTGCAAATCATGCAACAAGATGAAGGTATTTTTATTACACAATCCAAGTACATCAGAGAAGTATTGAAAATATTCAAGATGGAAGAATCCAAACTAGTTGGAACATCGATGGAAACTAGATGTAAGCTAACAAAGGAGGACAAGTCATCAGAGGTAAATTAGAATTTGTTCAGATCAATGATTGGAAAACTCATGTATGTTGTACATACTAGACAAGATATTGCACATGCAGTAGGAATAGTTGCTAGATTTTTTGCTAATCCTAGAGAATCACATATGACTGCTGTGAAAAGAATTCTAAGATATCTGAAGAATACCAAGGAATATGGATTATTGTACAGAAGAGAAGGAAAGTTTGAACTTAAGGTCTTTACTGATGCTGATTGGGCTAGAAATCTTGATGACCGGAAGAGCACAACTAGAGGAGCATTCTTCATGGGTGACAGACTTGTCACATGGATCAACTAGAAACAAGGATACATCTCATAATCTACTGCAGAGGAAGAGTATGTTGTTGCTGCTGCAAACTTCTCAAATATTGCATGGATCAAACAGTTACTGGAAGGTATGCATATGAAAATTTTAGAACTAGTAATTATCTATTGTGATAATACAAGTGCAATAAACATTTCCAAGAATCCATTCATGTAGGCTAAAACAAAGCATATTTCCATCAAGTATCATTATTTAAGAGAACAATTTCAGGCAAAGGAGGTGATACTCGAGTATGTGCAATCAAAGGAATAATTAATTGGCCGATATCTTCACCAAGCTACTGCTCAAGGATGCATTTGAGTACTTGAGAAAGAGACTAGAGGTCAAACCCTTGTCTACTGGTCAGTAATCTGACTAGAAGGCTACATCAACCTACATATTATCAGAATATCATTCATTTTGATGCAAGCAGAGAAATGGACTTCAAAGATAAATCTATACACAACAAGGTATTTATCTACTACAAGCACCCGAGTTGTTATCGATGGAATGGAAAATTCAAAGAATATATTATGGATAGAAAGAATCCGTTTGACATTACGGTCAAATACATTACCTTAAAAGTTGTTTGGAATTGCTGTCAAAGGGAGAGAGATATCTCATTATCATATAGAGAATTTATCCATTATCATCTCGGGGAGTAATTATCATCAAAGGGAGAGAAGAAAATAGAAAGGGAGAGAAAACATCACAAGAATGGAGAACAGTTAGAGGGAGAGAGTTTGACACAGAAGGAGAACACATCACATCAGAGAAAGAAAGATTCTACATCCATCTAGTAAAGGGATTGAAGACAAAAGATAGCTGCAAGAATCAAATCAAAGCTATTTGAGCTTACTGATAGCCAGACATTTGTAATAGTTACATTAGGAAAGCTTGATGAAACTGTACATTTCATATTGTATTAGCAATAGTATAAGTATGATAATGTAGTATGTTGCCATCAATTCCAAAGGGAGAGATTGATGAAATGTAACTATTTGAATGTTTGAAGATGTTAAGTTGATGATCATGCAAGGAATTAAAACAGTTAATGTATTGTATTGTCATTGATGTCAACTTGATATAATCTATATGGTCATTGTAATACTGCCAAATACTTAAAAGAACCAATGAATCAAAGGCTATGCTATTAGTGATGCATATAAGTCAAGTATTCACTAAGTGACTACATACACCGACGGAGTGCACCCGATGGTTAGAATAAAAGAACAAAATCACAATGTTTCTCGACAAGGAAATGCACAACATTACCGACGAGCAGAGTTACAGTGTTGCCCGATGAGAAAAAAAGAGAGTAACCTGACAAACATAATTTTAGTATTGGCCGAAGGAAAAGACAAGGACAAAGATCCCGATTACAATTGAAGTCACGCCGATAGAATAGTTAGTTATCACCGATGACTAACTAAAGTGTTGACCGATAGAACAAAGAGTTCAGAAAATGACAAAATGCTTAGCTGTCAAGAAGCTAAAGATAGAGTTAACAAATACTTATAATTGTTTTAATCATGCAGATAAAGCCAGAGATAAGTAATTGATTTACAGCTACTTTGTCCAGTTGGCAAGAAGATCTCTATGACATCAGACTAGAGATTTGCTTTAAATTTGATGGCAAAGACTGTTGAACATGCCAAGATCAAGAAAGCCAAGAAAAGAGGAAATCAGGTCTATAAGAGACAAACTCAATTCATTACGAACAGAGTGTGTGTGGGGTGAACAAGAGAAGAGGAAAGATGCTCAAGGAAATTTGAAGGAGAAGAAAGTCTTCATTTCAGTCCTGATCAACAAACTAAAGAAGAGATAGATTCTGTAGACATCGACGAACATTGAGACAAGCATCACAGAGAAGAACAAGTGTGAAGCAAAGGTATATATTTGATTATATTGATCAGTGAAGTAATGGACCTACAATAGAACTGAAAATCTACAATTGAGCTGTATGTATGAACATATCATTAGTGTTTCAGTTTAACCATTGAAGCATATAAGCCTCTTAACTAAGAAAGACTTAAAAGTCATTTTCAATTGAGATACATCCCAAGGAGTATCAAAAAGTTTGATCACAAAAGTAGCATTGGATATTTCTGATACCTATTAACAGGCCAAGTGAGTGTTTGATCAAGGATGATAGCATTAGATGTTAGATACTAGTTGACAAACTATTTCTAAATCCTCTAACAAGGTCACACCTAACAGTGTGTTTGTAACCTTTAATAGGGTTGGCTCTTAATAGGGCTCACTTCAGAAGAGTGAAAATTTGGGGTACCGGTCCCAGTGGGTTTTCCCTTAACATGGTTTCCACGTTATAATCTTTGTGTTATGTGTTTATGGTTTATCACTTTACTATTTTTCATTTCACATATGCATTTCTGGATTTATCGGTATACTCTACATATTTACTATGTTTTGGTAAATATATGATTGCTTATCGGTAATCATACAGAAGAGAGATTAGAAAAGAAATCTGAAAAGTAGAAAATTGATTAAAATAATTCAAGGCATACATCTTGTAGGAAAAAAGATAAATTGAGACATAATTTATGGTTATAAGTTTAAAGGGTTGATTTAAGGATTAATTTTTGAGGCCACTGATTCACCCTCCCTCTCAGTTATTACTAAAAAATTGATCAATGCACAAAGAGATTAATAAATTCACTTGATCACTTTGAATATCCAGCTTCAACACAATCTCTCCCAAGCATAATCACCTATATTTTTCACATAGTCTCTCTTTCTTTAACATCAATGGAAAAGGACCAAAGACATCAAAAATAACTGAACTCACTTCAAAAGGAAAAAAAAAAGGAAAATCTCAGTACCAAACCATAATAACTATAAGACTGCTCCCCCTTAAGGAGTAGTCCCAAAAATCACCAATCCAGTGAATGATATTCTAATAGATTTTCTAGACAGATGTCATCATCAACATCATTATTTCTAATTAGGAGGGGCTATCGCCACAAGCTTTTCCTTGAGATACACAAATGTATCCTTCAACAAAGGCTATGTAAATATATCAACAATCTATTCCTTAGTAGACACACATTCCAATTTGAATTCCTTTTCACCGACTTTATCCCTCAAGACATGATACTTAATAGAAATATGCTTTGTCTTTGAATTTAACACAAGATTGTTTGAGATATTTATAGCACTAGATTTATCACAGTGAATAACAATAAGTTCATCAATGTTTATCCTTATATTAATCAACATTTTCTTCATCTAAAAAAATTGCTTATAGTTTATTACATCAACAACATACTCAACTTCATCAGTAGATTGAGAAATACAATCCCGCTTCTTACTAGTCCAAGAAAGTAGTCTTTTATCCAAAAAGAATGCACCTCCACTCGTACTTTTCCTATCATCCACATTACTTGCCCAATCATAATCATTGTATGCACATATAGAGTAAAGTCATCACATTTTCCATACCATAATCCATAGTCAATTGTACCCTTCAAGTGTTTGAAAATTCTCTTGACAAAAACCATATATGATTCCTTCACTTCAACTTGAAATCTTGCAGCAATTCCAACTACATTTGATATGTCTGGTCTAGAATGAGTTATATATTGCAAACCTCTGATCATAGATGTATATAATTTCTAATTAGTGCAAGGGGAATACTCATCCTTATTTAAATTGCAACCAGTAACCATAGGATTTCCTACTGATTTTGAATCTTCCATACCGAATTTCTTCAACAATTCTCTGACATACTTGGACTGTGTAATAAAAATTCCTTTGTCTAGCTATGCAATTTGTAATCCAAGAAAGAATTTCATCTCACCTATCATAGACATCTTAAATTATTTTTGCATTTCCTTAGAAAAACCTCTACTCAACTCATCATTACCACCAAATATATAATATCATCAAAAAATACTTCAGCAATCAAGATATTATCATCAATTATTCTGAAATATAAGTTACTATATACAATACCCTTGCTAAAACCAATCTTTGTCAAATGCCTGTCCAATCTGTCATACTAGGATCCAGGAGCTTGCTTTAGTCCATACAAATATTTCTGCAATTTACAAACCATATCTCCTTCCTTGATTAGATTAAAACCATCAGGATGCTCAATATAAACATCTTCCTCTAGTTCACCATTTAAGAATGCTGACTTAACATCCATCTGATAGACTTTAAATTTTCTATAAGCTGCATATGCAAGAAGTTATCTAACAGCTTCAAGTATAGCTATAGGGGAAAAGGTCTCTGTAAAGTCAATACCTTCCATCTGTGAATATTCTTTGCATATCAATCTTGCTTTGTTTCGAACCACCTTACCATCTTCATTCAACTTGTTTCTGAATACCCATTTAGTACCGATCATATTTTTTTCAATAGGTCTGGGAAATAGAATCCAAGTCTTATTCTTCTCAATCTGATCAAGTTCTTCTCTCATTTCTTTCATCCAATTCTCATCATTACATGCTTCTTTTATATCTTTAGGCTCAAATTCAAATAACAAACATGTTTTATCCCTAGCAATTCTTCCTCTATTTTGAACATCTCTATTCTTATCACCAATAATGACATGTACATAATGATTAATCCTTACATACTGTGGAGTTTTTGGTGTAGGATGTGTAGCAAACTCTTCGGTATCAATATCCACTTCATTTTCCATAGGTTCTTTCTTATTTTCCGATCCATCCAGATTCTAATTTTGCACTTCCATAATCTGATTGTCTTCGTCAACTATGTCATACCAACAAGTTCTTTATGATCGAGCTACAAATTCTCATCGACTCTGACATTTGCACTTTCAACAATCTTCTTCAGTTTGTGGTTATAACATTTATATGCTTTTTTTTATAGAATATCCAAGAAATATTCCTTCATCACCTCTAGGATCAAACTTTCCAATATTCCCATCTCTTAATATAGAATTTACTTCGAAAATTCTAAAATATTTCACTGTAGGCATATGACCATACCATAGTTCATAAGGAGTCTTACTAGTTCCGTGCCTAATCTATAATTGGTTCAAAGTATATACTGCGATGCACTAATTCTCTCCAGTAGATCTACAGAACTTTTCCTTCAATAATCATAGTCCTAGCTATGGCTAGGATAGTCCTATTCCTTCGCTCTCCAACATCATTCTGCTGTGGGGTTTGCGGAGCAGAAGTCTCTCTCTTTATCCCATGTTCTTCACAAAATGCATAAAACTCACTAGATGTAAATTCTCCACCCCTATCCGATCTTAGGCACTTTAATCTTTTTCTAGATTCTATTTCTACCATCATCTTGAATATCCAAAATTTCTGAAAAGCTTCTGATTTATCTTTCAAAAATGTAACCCACATCATTCTTGAATAGTCATAAAAAATAACATAAAATATCTTTCACCATAATAGAATCTTGTCTTAGTAGGATCACATAGATCTGTATGTAATAAAATCCAATAATCTATTTGAAGAGTATATCTTAATCTTGAAAGTAGATCTAGTCAGTTTACCCAATTAATATTCTTTGCACATATTGTTAGGCTTCTTCAATTTAGGAAAATATTTTACAAAATTAGTAGTGCTAACTTTCATCATATTATTAAAGTTCACAAGAAAAAATCTTCTATGCCATAACCAAATATCATCAATCTTAGCAATCAAACATTTATTCTCAACAATTTTCAAATGAAATAGATTACCATCAATTTGTGTACTTGATGCAATAAGATTTCCTGTACTTCCAGTGGTCTTGTAAATTCCATCCATGAATTCCAATTTGTAACATTTATCCAATAGCTATCCAACACTCATTAGATTATGACTTAAACCTTCAACATACTGGACATCATCAGTAATGTTTTTACCATCAAGGGTGATATAGATCCCTTTCCTTTAATAAAACATGGAGAATTGTTACCGAATCTAACAACACCTCAATCATAGTCCTCAAGCTTCAAAAAATTATCCTTATCACTATTCATATGATGTGAACATCCACTATCAATAAACCATTCATCTCTTTTAACAATCCATGAAACCAATGCTTTTTCTTCATTAGGATTATCTTCTTTAATAGAAATAAACAAAATTTATTCCTCACTAGCAACATACTCATCATCAGTCACACATTCTTCAACAACATAAATTTTTTTATGACCCTTATAATGATATTTTTTAGATTTGTCTCTAATATCCTTGGAGTTTTTGTTCGTACATCTAGATGCAATATGACCAATCTTATCACAATCAAAGCTTCAAAGGTAACTTTCTTCCATACTTACTAGAGACCTTAGGTAGTCTTCCTCCATGATCTCTTCCCAATCTTTAGGAAAATGTTTGAATTTTATCTTTGTATAACTTTCTCGCTGGTCATACTTAGTCACACTGGCTTTAAATGTAGTCTCAACATTCATAAGTTCCTTACCAAGTGTAGTCATCTCATAGGAATAGAGTCTACCCTCTAAAGATTCTCCTAAAATGTCTGTTATAGTTCTCAATTCCTCAATACCAGCAACTTTATCACTGTAACATGTGGGCAAAGATGTCAGAATCTTGTCTACAACTTCATTATCTATTAGGGTACCACCAACACATATGATTGCATAAACCTGATCATTTAATCTCTGCATATACACTGAGGTAGTTTCTCGTTCACTCATCTTCATATCTTCATATTTTTTCTTTTAATCCCTACAACTTATCTTGCTTAACATATGTGTCACCTTCATAAATAGTTTCTAATTTTTTCCATACCTCATGTGCAGTCCTTAATCCATAAATGTGAGAATATTCTAAATCAGATAAGGTGTTGATCAAGGTTTCCCTTGCTAACATGTTCTCCTTGAATTTCTTCTTTTCATCTACAATAGCATTTGTTGGATCATTCAGAATAGCATAAGGCTTCTTAGTAATTTTTCAGTATTCATCTTCTATCCCCATGCATATTAGGTAGGTAGTCATTTGATCCTCTAAATCAGATAGTTATTTCCATCAAACTTCAAACTCTCCTTTCTCATACTTGCCACGACAGATCTTCTTCAAGCGGTGAAGCTTCTTCAAAAGGACTCAGATCTGATACCAATTGTTAGGCCCAAAAGGAGGCAAGCACAAATGACAAGGGGGGTGATTCAGTTTTACACACCTAATAATTTTAATTTCACTTTAGCCACTTAGATCTAAAAGATGCAAGATCCACAATATAACACAAAACATCGAGATTTGTTCTTGAGGAAATCCGGTTAAGGGAAATCCCTGGTGGGGATCAAACCCACAAGATGAATGTACTCTACTAAATGTAGTACCCAGTTAAGAGAAAAAAGAGAAAAAAGGATGCACAAGAAACCACAGGCTTACATCCCAATCTGCAGGCTCACTGCTCAGAGCTTATTGCTTAGAATATAATCACATATCTATGTTAGGATTAAGTAATACTGAGAGGGGGGTGGATTGGTATTACAACACTTTAAAATAAAATTTAAACCAATTCCAAATAAACCATAAGCATGCTGAAATGAAAAGAACATAAACAAATAACACAAAACTCATAACACCCTTATTTGTTGTCGAGGAAACCTTGGCCAAGGGAAAACCCTAGTGGGGATGGTACCCACAAGCATGCACTAAAGCATAATGTCCCTGTTAGGAGACCTAGTCCTATTTGGAGCTTAATATTACATAGTAAATTTCCTTGTTAGAGGAATAAAAACCCTATTAAAGGTATTTAACACCGTGTTAGGGGCTAACTGAGCTTACAACTCTTACAACAAAACTTCTATTACAAAGTGTTCTCAATAATGAACAAGACAAGCATCTTCAATGCTTGTACATCTGTTGCTGGGTAAGCTCCCAGTAGTAATTAGGAAAATCTTCATGTTCATCACCTGTGCATATACCTTCTCTAATCAACTCTTATATACAGGTGATGGTTGTATATTTTGTATAGGTTGTGTGTGTGCGCACGCGCGCGCGCGCGGGTGTGTGTGTGTGGAACCATTTGAATAGTGAACTCAATGCCAAGGACCAAAAAGTATGATGTCAAAAAGTATACAATTTCATGCCTTGAAATTTTATAACATAGTTCCTTAGAAACTTCCATATGAAGATCAAAAGGCTCCAAGATTCCAAATCGAGCTCGAGCTTCACAACAGAAGAGCAGTGCAAAGTGGCAACTTACCCATTTTACCATAGTTAGGGCCCTCTTTTACCATGCTTTATAAGCTTTATGGCTTCCAATAAATTGATTTGGACTCTTAAAGATCCTACAAATCCCTCTACCACCACACATAAAATGGATCAACCTTTTTTTTTGTCTTCTATAAGGTGATTTCTTCCAATTTGTTGTCAATTGAAGTCTTCTACATAGGGAAATTTATGGATGTATAATCATTCCTCAACCTCCAAAATGACCAAAACCAACTTGCAACCAATTTGCAAAAAAATTTCATTACAAATGAAAATGTTGTCATGACAACATGAAAACTTTTACATCTTTACATGTTTATACAAGATCAGTAAAAGGACATCTTGATAAAATAGTTTACATCTCGAACCTCACAAGATCTTCAAGTTAGCATGCTATCAAAATAGAATGGAAGTGGTGATTCAATGCATCTACAGCCTCAACAACATGGCAACATTGATCCAATAACAGAAAATACATTACAAATGAAAAGCTCATGGTCTCAATGAAATAAACCATGTATAAAACAATAAATGGTGCGCAACAGCAACAAGCATGCAATGACAACAATAACATTTGTGCATGATTAAGTTACCTTTTTAGAGTAAGGGTCCTACTGGTCTTTTTTATTTTAGAACTTTTTTCAAGGGATTTAAACATTAGGTATGCAGTATCATGTTTAGACATAATAGGTACTATATGGTCCCTAACTGCATCTACTATAAGTTTCATAGTTTTTTTATTGTTCTCAATCCATTGGGTTTTCTCCGGATCATTCTCTGGTTCTATCTTGTTTTCTTTCACAAGTGAGTCTAACTTATTTACTTTTAGAATCATCATGAATCTAAATCGTCATGATGTAAATTTATTTAAACCTTCAAGACGATCCTCGAATCTGATTACACTTGACATTATGATTGCGATTTCAAGAGAGAGTATGGTTTAAGGTAATCTGATATCTTAAATTTAATTGGATCTTCCTTAGAATGGCTCTGATACCATGTTAAATATGATTAAATTTATTTTAGATTTGATCCATTTATGGCTTTTCTATTTTCATAATATGATTCTTACCATCACTGTACTTTCTTGTAGATTATAATCAGAATATTGAACTTGATAAATATGAAGTTGATGCCAAATCAATATTAAGAAATACTGATCATGAATTTACAAGTCTGCATTTTTATTAATGGTATTCGATCTACAAGAGTAGAACATTTATTAATTTAAATGTCTCCAATTATGGATCAGATCTGCATTAAATATATAAGGAAGAGACACATCCCATGAGCGGACATGTCTCCACAAAGTGGAGGCATGCCCGTTCATGAGATGTCTCATGAATTGTGAATTTTCATCTTAACTAAACACCCGATCTCTAATCGGGTTTTTTACATATTAAACATAAATGCTTACCAAGTTTGATCTATATTTATCTTGCACAAATATTTAATATCCAATCTAGAAATGATCACTGGTAATGATGCTTAATCGGGATCCTATATAAAACATGATATCCCAATAATCTACATGTAATAACCTCTAAATGCAGATCGATAGTATAATTGGAATATAGTAGATTTCAATCAATTATATAAGTGATCACTGATTTCTATAATTTATTGTAAATGATGATATGAATATATATACAATATTTCAACAAAAACCTATAAAAATTTGTTAGGAATAATGAAGGTGGTTATCCAATTGTAGAGCATGGATATACGACTCTTGATTGAATATCAATAGTGTATCTATTTGAGTCAGTTGTTAGTCTTGATTGAATACCCTCTTCTAATACATCTACAATATGCAATTTTCACTATTTTCTAATGGATAAAAAATTACATGTGGTAATTTTGGTTTAAATAATGAACAATTGGTAGACTTGTTTCAAGAGAAAAATTAGTTTTCACTGTCATTGTGTCATGTGTATCTTTTAGTTTAGTATGACAATGGTTAGGAGAAGGAGATATGATGGGTCTACTGTTGAAGGGAAAAAGGTGTGATTTTCAATGATAGAGATGATGTAGTAACACATTCCATTGTTAGCCAGTGTTGTAATATTTATTTCTCGTAAGCCTATTGTTGTCACCTACCTATTAGGAGAAACAATCAGTGGAACAACTGGAAGATTGCATTGGTATTTCATCCCTCCTATTTTCTCCTAAAATGTTGCAGTAGTTTACCAATGAAATTAATTTTTATAGGTAAGTTTGAATTTTAAGGTATGAGAGGGAATTTTGGATGACCCCAAACAAATAAGAATGTTTATAGATAGTTATAGGGAAAATAATTTTCTGAATAATAGTTTTGTATAATTTCTATCGTGCTCCATGCCTGTGCTGACATATCTGCCTGTGCTGACCTATTTGCCTATGCTGACCTATCTTCTTTGCAACAGGGCAAGGACATCCATGAGTATGTTAAAGAATTTTTTTTTGACTCAGATCTATTTGTGGGAAATTCCCTTGTGGCAATGTTTGGCAAGTGTGGAAGTATAGAGGTTTCACGTCAAGTCTTTGACAAAATGCCCAAAAGAGATGTAATCTCATGGATTGCATTGATTGCAGGGTATGGAATGCATGGCCATGGTGAGGAATCCCTTGCTATGTTTTTGAAAATGCATAAAACATGCATAAATCCATATCACATAACATTCACTTGTGTTTTGTATGCTTGCAGCCATTCAGGGCTAGTGGACAAAGGCCAACAAGTCTTTGATTCTACGAGTCAAGATTATTGCATGACTCCCAATATTGAACAATACGAGTGCATGGTTGATCTCCTTGGTCCTGCTGGGCATTTATTTGAAACCAAACAAATTATTGAGAATATGCCCTTGGAACCTAGTGTTGATGTATGGGCTGCTCTGCTTGGTGCTAGTAGAATTCACTGTGATGTTGACATTGCAGAAATGCAGCAAAACAACTTTTCAAGAACAAGCCTAAAAATGCTTTAAATTATGTACTGTTATCAAATATCTATGCAACATCTGGTAGATGGGTTGACGTAAACATGTTGAGAAAAATAATGAGAGATAAGGGACTGAAAAAGACTCTAGGATGTATCTTCATTGAGGTTGATAAGAAGGTTCACACGTTCCTTGTGGGGGAGAAATCACATCCTCAAATAGAGGAAATTTACTCAGCTCTAGAGAACTTGGATGGGGAGATGAAGGCAACTGGGTACGTTCCTGACACAAATTTTGTGTTACATGATGTGGAGGAGGAGATGAATGAGCATATGCTCTGCATACATAGTGAGAAGTTGGATACTACTTTTGGGCTTATCAACACAAGCTCTGGGACCCCAATTCGCATCACAAAGAATCTTCATGTGTGTGGCGATTGCCACAGGGCCACTAAGTTCATATCCAAGATTGTGAGGAGAGAAATTATTGTTAGGGATGCTAACCATTTCCACCTTTTCAAGGATGGAATATTTTCTTGTGGAGATTATTGGTAGCATTAAATTCCATTCAGAACAAGCAGTCATCATAAAGTTGTATAGTTTGAAATTTTGCAATTTCTTTCTGGGAGATAACAATCATGCTGGGAGAAACAAAAACTTGGCGAGCTTATCTATTTCAAATAGACAAGATTATGAACCATGCTTACTTCATATATATGTGCTTTAATAGGACAGAAAGAAAAGAGGAAGCCATCCAAATGGAACCCTATACATAAACATTCTAACATAATTGTGCAAGTATTTTTATTTGGTCACCAACAATCTGGATGGATTCACTAAACATTGATGCAATTATTTTGTTTGAAGAGCTTACAGAGTGTCTGCTTTGCAGAATACCAACTATAAATGCATTTAACATATGCAATCCAATTTTCAACTGGTTAATCCTTGTGGAACAACTTCCTTAAGCAGAAATGCAGTCAGTGAGACCATTTAATATTGTAAAAACAAAATTTGTCTTATTTGTATTCATTAAAATTACATTTGCATAATTAGGGCACATAAATGAAATTGGGGAAATATTTTTTTTTTTAAAATTTAAAAAAAAAAAAAAGAATTATTAATGGGGTTTTATAAAGGAAAAACGATTCTTTTCTAACACTTAGTCATTTTTGAGTTTTTGGAGCTCTTAAAACCCTCCCTATGCTTATTTTTTCAAATGGAGATTGTGATGTGAACTATGAGGGAATTAGTCTTGCATTGGCTTAGGATAGACAAATTGTTAACACTACTTTGAGGATTCATGCTTGCATTTTGTGTGTTGACAGAAATATAAGTTATAAGTTTTTGAGCAATTTTGAGGTATGAGCTTCAATTGTTCCTCATTTCTCTTCCTTTTGGATATTAAGTGTTTGCAAATCATTTGAATTAGGGTTTGATATACTCCCTTAGTTGACAAAAAATAATTTCAATAGGTAAATTAGTAGATTTGAGTAAATTATGATGGAATTGCATTTTGTAATGTTGTCATGCCAAAATTTAGATTGAATGGGCAGATTGTAAAATTGGTATAAAAAATATATATTTACATTTTTTAGATTTGAACTTTGAATTTTTTGTGTGCTTCAAGCTATTTTAAAGGTGGAAAAACTATTCCCTAATTTTTGGGAATGTTTGGAAAAGAGATAAAAGTGGAATTTTGGGTATTTTATGATAAATCTTGATGTGGAATGATGGAAGATATGTATGTAATTTTGAAATTGGATCATTTTAGATCTTTTATCATGTCGATATTGGGAATTGAGTAAATGTGCATTTTATGGGATTGGTGGTTAAAATGTGATATTTCATTGTTGGTTTTGATTGTTCCTTGTTTGTAGAGAACATGACGAGCCTTATGATTAGATAACACATAGTGAATATCAACAAAAAAACAAATAAAGAGAGATCAAACACTTCACACAATGCCTTGAAGAAAATAGCAATGATTCCCTAGCTCTCAAGCTCGCGGGTCATCAAGCATTCCAAATGTAAAGATGTAAACAATGCCAGTATTAAACAATGAGCTCATAAACAATGCATGATGCCCTAGCTTACAGCCTACGAGCCATCAAGACATTTCCTCATGAAAGGATCATAAACATGGAGTACCACATAGTGAATATCAACATCAAAACAAATTAAGAGAGATCAAACACTTCACACAATGACTTGAAGGTAATAGCAATGATGCCCTAGCTCTCAAAGCTCGTGCGTCATCAAGCATTCCAAATGCAAAGATGTAAACAATGTCAGTATTAAATAGTGAGCTCATAAATAATGCATGATGCCCTAGCTTGCAGCCTGCAAGCCATCAAGACATTTCCTCATGAAATGATCATAAACGGGTAGTACCACATAGTGAATATCAACAAAAAAACAAATAAAGAGAGATCAAACACTTTACACAATGCCTTGAAGGTAATAGCAACGATGCCCTAGCTCTCAAAGCTCGCTGGTCATCAAGCATTGCAAATGCAAAGATGTAAACAATGCCAATATTAAACAGTGGGCTCATAAACAATGTATGATGCCCTAGCTTGCAGCCCGTGAACCATCAAGACATTTCCTCATGAAATGGTCATAAACGGGGAGTACCAAATAGTGAATATCAACAAAAACACAAATAAAGAGAGATCAAATACTTCACATAATGCCTTGAAGGTAATAGAAATGATTCCCTAGCTCTCAAATCTCGCGGGTCATTAAGAATTCAAAATGCAAAGATGTAAACAATGCCAATATTAAACAGTGAGCTCATAAACAATGTATGATGCCCTAGCTTGCAGCCCGTGAGCCATCAAGACATTTCCTCATGAAATGATCATAAATGCGGAGTACCACATAGTGAATATCAACAGAAAAATAAATAAAGAGAGATCAAACACTTCACACAATGCCTTGAAGGTAATAGCAACGATGCCCTAGCTCTCAAATCTCATGGGTCATCAAGCATTCCAAATGCAAAGATGTAAACAATGCCAGTATTAACATTCATATTGTGCCATTAAATCAACAAATGCCATCAAAATGAAATTGAGTTAATGAGAAGACAAAGTTTGAATTCCTACCTCAAGTCATGGCTTCCATATGCCAAGCTTCCAAATCAAGCTCGAGCTTCACAACAAAAGAGCCCTCTTCGCACACGCAGCTCGATCTACCACAGTTAGGGCCCTCATCGCGCACACAGCTCGATCACAAAAATTAGAAATGACCCTTTCTTTTTATTTTTTATTTTTTTTTATAATCACACTAGTGTCAAAATTACAATAGTACCATGGCTATTATGACAAAATTAGGGACACTTGAAAAAAAAACACAAAAATCACACACAAATGGTAGTGCCGTCGTAAATTGGCGTCAAAATTTGACCCCAAATGTTGTAGTGGATGTATGATAAGGGGTCCTAGGGTGTTGGGTCATAAGGGGTCCTAAGACATAGTAGTTTGTCCTAGGACCCCTTATGAATCCTTAGGGCCCTTTTAGAACCCCCTCTCAACATCTTATGGGTCGTAAGGGTTGTTAAGGGGTCCTAAGACACATTAATGTGCCTAATGACCCCATATACCCCTTAGGATCCCTTACCATACACTAATGAATGGTAAGGGGTCCTAAGAGTTTGTAAGTGGTCTTAAGGGATCTTAGGACACATTAATGTGTCTTAGAAACCCTTATGACCCCTTAAGAGTCTTTACGATCCCTAAGATGTATGGTAAGGGGTCCTAAGGTTTCCAAAGGGTCAAAAGGGGTCCTAGGACACATTAATGTGTCCTAGGACCCCTTTTGACCCTTTAGGACTATTGAAGACCCCTCTCTCTACATCTTAAGATCCATAATGGTTGTTAAGGTGTCTTATGACACATTAATGTATCCTAACCCCTTAGACCCCTTACAACCCCTTAGGACACCTTACCATACACTAGTGAATGGTAATGTGTCCTAAGGGGTTGTAAGGGTCATATGAAATATTTACGTGTCCTAGAACCCCTTATGACCCATTAGGAGCCTTTACAACACCTAAGATGTATGGTAGTGGGTTATAAGGGGTCATAAGTGGTCCTAGGAGACATTAATGTGTCTTGGGATGCCTTATGACCACTTAGGATAATTTAAGACCCCTTTCTACATCTTAGGGTTTGTAAGGATTGTTAAGGGGTCTTAAGGGGTTCTAAGACACAATAATGAGTCCTAGGATCCCTTATGACCCATTGGGACCCTTTAGGACCCCTAAGATGTATGGTAAGGGGTCGTAGGACATGGTAATGTGTCCTAGGACCCGTTATGAGCCCTTAGGAATCTCTAGGACCCCTCTCTCTACATCTTAGGGGTCATAAGTGTTTTTAAGGGGTCCTAAGGGGTCGTAAGTGGTCTTAAGAGGTATTAGGACATATTAAAGTGTCCTAGAACCCCTTATGACCCTTTATAACCCCTAATATGTATGATAAGGGTCCTAAGGTGTCCTAATGGGTCATAAGGGGTCCTAAGACATAGTAATGTATCTTAGGACCCCTTATCACTCCTTAGGGTTCTTGAAGAACCCTCTCTTTGCATCTTAGGGGTTTTAAGGTTTGTTAAGGGGTTCTAGGACACATATACCCTTAGACCCCTTAAAACCCCTTACCATACACTAATGAATGGTAAGAGGTCCTATGAGTTTGTTGGTGGTATTAAGGGGTCCTAGGACACATTAATGTTTCCTAGAACACCTTATGATCCATAGGACCCTTTACGAACCCTAAGATTTATGGTAAGGGGTCCTAAGGTGTTTTAAGGGGTCATAAGGGTCTCTCTCTCTCTCTCTCTCTCTCTCCTAACATGGTTAAACATACATGTCAATTACCAAACAAACCATAGCATAAACAATACAATGAGAAATTATCATTAAATGATCATGCACAAGTAAAGGGCTTAAGGTTACAATCAATAGTCCCCTGAGAATCATGCTGAAGACAATGTGTCGATTCCTAAAATTTGGCTAAGTACAAAATTTTCTAAAAACTGTCAAAATCTAGAATCTTTATCTTAACTCCTATGAAGCTGAAACCACCCTCAAAAATCTTGAAAGTATATATATAAAATGTAACTTAAGTATAAGAAAGGAAGAGTATGTCTTATAATTAAATGTTACATTTTATGTATTTTATGTTAGTTTAAAGGATAAATTTTTAAGGCCACTGATTCACCCCCTCCCCCCCCCTCTCTCTCTCTCTCTTTCTTAAGACTTTTCTTAATGTTACATAGCACGTACGCACTATAGTGCATACATACTATAGTTCACACATGCTATAGTACACACACACTATTAGCTTTGATTGCCCAATCCTTAGGCTCAGACAATCCAATCCATATCACGTGCATGCTATAGGACACACACCCTATTGCTTTGGGAGGACCAAAAAAGATTTGGCATATTTTTGGTTGCCCATCTTTGTGCATATACCCTTCATTCCTAAATTAAATTTTATGACCATCTAAAATATAATTTACATTAGTAGTACTTAAATAATAGATGATTTGGATATTAATAATTTGGAAATATGGATAATTTCCTATCTTATAGTTGAGAATTAAGATACTTCAACCTTGACAATTTATGCATTTAAAATTATTTTAGTTTTTTTTGGTAGTTAAATAGAAGGATTGGGCCAAATCCCTTTATATTATATCAAAAAAGAGTTTTAGTATATGAACAAGATTACCAGATCTATCTTCTTTAACCCCTATATCTATACAAAATTTATGTATCCAACACACAGGCATATCACTGTACCCTAATGACACCCCTACATTTTACTATATCATCTTCTTCAAACCCTATGTTCTATTCAAAATTTTTATATCCAGTACCCAGTCATTGCTATACCATACTGACACCCACCCTAACAATTTTTTGACAGAGAAAAAAAAACTCATCACCAAACACAACACTTACACTTTACTTGACTGATATATACCCCTAGACATAGGTGGATCTCCCATGTTTCTTACCCCTTGGGCCACGAAGCTCTATAAATAAGGGGATATTAAGAGAAATTTACAACCACTACTTCTCAACATCATTTTTTAACTTCTTGGTGTGGGCCTCCTTGGCCTTCATAGGGCTCCCCCCTTTGCATCTTTTGTGCACTTGCCCATTTGCAATTTCCTCCACATACCTCGCGTCGTCCATCGTCCAATTTTCACCAGAATCAGGAAGCACAAGAGCATCAAGACCCTTATCCTCCTCATCACTTTGTTCAGAGATGTAGAGTCCCTCTCTTTCTTTATATATCCACATCCAATCCTTGGTTAGAGGAGGGAGGATTGCAGACACCCTCTATAGAAACTCTAGATTTTTATCAATGTCAGCCAAACTCTACTTTAACTCCACTAGCTCCTTGAAGATGATGAGCGAGAAATTCCTTACTTCTCCTTTGTACCCACGACCAAGCCCTAGGTAATACTATTGTGGCACCAAAATCATATTCTGATAATCAACATTGTCCAAAACTGCATCAATCTCCTCGAGATACTTGTGTCGAAAAAGTCTTTGGCACAAGCTCTTTGCTTTAATAGCATTCAACATACCACTGGTAAGCGGAAATGCTAAGAACTTGGAAGTGATATTTGTGTTCAACCTATTCCTATGGTATGTCTAGAGGGACTCACTCCCTAAGACCTCCTAAACTGCATGAAGAACTAGCTAGTGTTTAACATTGAGCATTCTCAAGAGACTATTTCTAGTTGATTCCAGACAGATGAGGGTATCCATAGATCCAGGTGTTATTCACTCTATCTCTTAGACCATGAATCATCTCTGTCCTAGGATATGATTATATAATCTTATTCCATCTGTCATTAATTCACCAAATATGCCTCACAATCTTGCGACACAAGCTTGCCTTTATGAGGATGTCTTTAAGTGCGTACCTTCCAACACCAAACATGATGAACCTTTTCATGATGTGTGTACTATATATTTTTGTTTTATGACTACGTATGATCAAATATGGCCCCATATCATATGTCACATGATCAAATTTGATAATATGACATTAATATCCATGTTACATCCCTCATTCTTGATGAACTATAACTGATTGAATGTTTGAAGATGATAAGTTGATGATCACCGGGCTGCAAAAGTGAATGCAAGACATTAAATCATTTAATGTATTGTATTTTCATTGATGTCAACTTGATATGGCTTGATTGTTCAAACACATATTGTCATAGACTTCAAGAACTAAAAAGATAAAATCTCAGTATACACCGAGTGATAGTAAACACCGACAAACAGAGAACACTGAGCAGTTTGCAGTGCATACCGAGCACAATAGTAATCGAGCATAACTGGAGTGGTCAATGAGCAGAACTAAAGTTGATGCCCGAGCATAACTGAAGTCATTGACTGAGCACAACTAAAGTCTTTGACCGAAACTAACTAGAGTTAGAAAATGACAAAACTAATTAGCTGGCAGAGCTATATTTAGAGTTAACTGATTGATTATTTTATTTTCATCGATCAGATAAGCTAAAGATAAGAAGGATATTTAAAGATAGTTTTATTCATAATTAACAAAGAGAGATTTGTGGAATAAAACAAAAGCAGAGCTTTACATAATAAAGCAAAGCATGGCGAGAATTTTGAATCAAGAAAGTGATCTACAATCAAAACAAGAAGATTGAATGATAAAATCATGTCTATATAAAGAGACAAGGAATTCATTATGAAGAGAGGAATGCTAAATATAATTCTGATGAAGATAGATGTCTTCATGTAGATATGATCATACAGGTTGAAGAATAGAGCCAAGGAATTCTGCAGACACTAAGCAACAAAGGACAGAGCATTCACCGAGCATAAAGAAGAGAGAAGGGGAACAAAGGAATTGAAGAGACCATTGATCAAAGAGGTATTTTGTTGGAATAACAATAGATCTGAAAATATGCAAGTTAAAGTTGTATTATTGAATAGATCATTTACTATTTCAGTTTAACCATTGATTCAGAAAATGTCTTAACCGAGTGGGATTTAACCATCCTTAGTGTATTGAGATACTCAAGAGTATCAAAAGGTTTTCTTTTTGACAACATAGTGAATGCTAGGTCAAAAGAAAAACTGTTAGTTTTTAATCCTCTAACAAGGTCACACTTAACAGTCTGTTTGTAACCTTTAACAGGGTTGGCTCTTCACCGAGCTCACTTTAGAAGAGTGAAAATTTTGGGTTACCATTCCAAGTGGTTTTTTTAATCTTAACAGGGTTTCCACGTTAAAATCCATGTGTTAAATGTGTATTTCTTTAATTGCATTGATTGTTTATTTTACACATTACTAAAACAGGATTGGTTGGTAAACACTAAGTTTAATTGCTGTTACTCGGTAAAGGCTAAAGAAAAGATAAATAATATATTCACTGAGAAAATTATATTTGATAAGATTACTAAAGGCATACATCTTGAAGGACTGAAAGATAACTAGAGGATATTATATTTTTTGTATTTTTGGTTGGATTATTGGAATTATTTTAAGGCCACTAATTCACCCCCCTTCTCAGTTATTCTAACAATTCCTGAGTGTACTTAATACCTTATTCCATCTTATTTAAAAATGTACACATTTCACCTACTTTGTTTCTGTTCAACCTAACATTCTTTATCATGACATCATAGGGGCCTGCATCCTTGCGATGAGATTCCCAAGGTGCAATTATTGTGACATACCCAGATTACATCATTCACCTTACATTAGCCAAATCTTCCATCCTTCTTTAATCATCTCAGATCCAACTTCCTTGTATTTCATTGATCTATTTGTGGTTAGGCCTGTACTTGGGGTACTGTTAGGTTTCATCAATTTTCTTCCTCTGTGATAGCCCTTTTAGCTATTTCGTTTGCAATTATGTTGCCCTCCTAGTAAATATGGCTTATTGTGAAATCCTCCAAATCATTTATTTTCTCCCTTATTTTATTTACCCATTTATTCAATCTCCAATCTGGTGTATAGTTCTACCTAATGGTGCTAACTACAATCATTGAGTCACCTTCCAGATGAATCTTCCTAGCTCCGTGTTGCATTCCCAATTCCAATCCACATAATGCAGCTCTAAATTTTTCCATGTTGTTTTTGGCCACTCCAATGAATTCCTTGTACTCTTCCATGGTATCTTGTGTTTCATTCCCGACCATGACTCCGATGTTGCTAGGAGCAGGCTTTCCTTTTGTAGCACCATCAAAGTTTTCTTTCATCCATCCAACCTTTGGGGTACACCAATTATTTTCAACGTGCAACTTTATTTTTCTATTATTATCAGTGGTTCCTACCAATGCTGAAATGGTATGTCCTTTGAAAGCTTTTTTCATGTTATCATCGCATGTGGAAAAGACGTTATTTTTTATTGTTCTCTTCCTTGCCCTAGTATTGACTATCTTTGTGATTGACATCTCCATTTTGGTCATCAGTGGATCTCTTGTCATGGAATCACCCTTGAAAATTATTCTATTGCATTCTTTCCATAATTCCCACACCACCATCAAAGGAGTAACTTTTCAAAGGCTATCAAATACACTTATATGAGACTAAGATGACCACATGTAAAACCATTCCTAAAGGTTTCTAGGCATTGAGATTGTAATTTTCGTTTCCAGAGAAAATATCTCCAATAACTCTCTACGTAGGGGAAAGTAAGTAGTAAATGATTTGCATCTTCATCCTCCTTCTTACATAATGTACACCTCCCCGACCCAATGATTCCAATTTTGTTAAGCCTGTCCTGAGTGAGAATCTTCCCTTGAATTTCCAACCAGGCAAAGGCCCCCGCACGTGGTGAACAATATTTTCCCCATAGGAGATCTTTTGGCCAAATTGGGTCTTTTTCTACTGCCTCCTACACCTTATACCTATCTTCACTTTGTATTCCCCATCTTTTGATGCGCACTAGAAAATTTTGTTTCTTATCCCTATCCAAACAATGTCTCATACTTCTATGAGTTTAGTTAGTTTCACCTTTTGTTTCTCTAGAACTTGAATGTCCTCTCATGATCTCCATTTTCATTCCTATTTTTCATTGGCTCTATCTACATACCCATAGACACAAAACATTTTTCTCCACCTTCTAGTTGTTTTTAACTCTAATTGTGTCAAGTTTTGGAAGGGATCAGAGCAATGGGTGGCCTTCCCATCAATCCTCCTAGAATTAATCCTATAGTCCTTTATTAACTTCCCACTTGATGTGCTTAACAACAATCTTCCTACATTTAAGGATGAAATCCTAAATTGCAGAACCATTTGGTGGGTTGAGAGTGTTCAGGATTTTTATGGGGTCATTTGAATCCATATTTTCCATCTTAGAATTTGGACCCATTTCCATTCTCCATCACGAAATATGCTCAACACCAATTTTGCGCCCATAGCCAGGTTCATGTTGTGAACTTCTCTGACTCTTATCCCTTTGGATCCAAAGGGCTTGCAAATTTTTTCCCATGAAAACAAGAGGATTTAATATTTGTCATCCATTCCATTCCAAAAAAAAATCCTCATCATTTACATATTAGCATATCTTCTACAACCTTATGGATTTTCATACAAGACATCAGGGTGTGCGCACCAAGTTTTGGACCAAAAAGGGGGGTATAAGTGGACACATTTTTTCTGAAATCGGGTAAACCTAATCTTGGAACAGGCATTTGAGGGCCATGCACTCAAAATAAGAAGATGTGTAAAAAATAAAAATTATAGTACTCTTTATCTAGTTTCTAAAAAACTATTTTTTTTAAAAATGGATAATATTAAGAGGGTCAAACCTTGCGCGCATGAAAACATGTTCCTGATTTTTTTGGAAAAACATAACATAGTTGTTTTCGGCGCGGTACAAAATATATTATATTCATTATTTTTTAAATCCCTTTAGTAGGATGATAGGTAAGAGTGAGATCTAGAAATTGTGAATTTTTTTGTAATTTTCCGATGAGTATTTTTTTCTCTGCGATTCTTTGAAGTGATCACATCCTGAAAATTTGGTACCTGTTCGTGCACTGGGCATAACTTGCATCAAAATAATTGAAAATGAATTTTTTTTTTTTAAAGTGTATAGAATCAAGTGTAGAACAATAATATGTAATTTATTTGTAATTTGTTTAAGTATATCAAAAGTTATTAAAAAAATGGTAGACATATGTCTGTGAGGACAATAAGGACACTGGTAAAGAAAATTAAAGTTTACTATGCTAATGTTGTCCAAAAATAGAAAAATTTATATGGTTAGAAAGCTAAGAAGACGTATGAGATTATGGTGAAAATTATAAAGATACCTAGATAATAAATTGCAAACCTGATGAAGATAAAGTCGAGAATTCACCTTACAGGATGAAAAAAGTCTAAAAGAACAAAAATGGAGGGAAAATGAGCCTCCAAGCCTTTGGGTCATTTTCCAAAGCTCTTCCCAAGCCATAACTCGATTGGGTTTCTAAATTTCAAATAAAATGATCGGGTTATGAAAAGCAAAAATTACTTCAAAACCCGATCGGGTTTTGAAGAAGTAAAACTTATGCATTTTATTCTCCATAACCCGAGAGGGTTTTTAAGAAACTAAAATAGGCTTTACTCTGGAAGCCATAAATTCCACATACAGAGTTCGATTGAATCCATTCAAAAAGAATAGGAAAGATATTGAAATTATTTGATAGATTATTAACCTATAATCATCTTTAGGAATCAACATTTTTTCTGCCATCCATTTGAATCAAGTAAGGTATAAAATAGGCACTCATTATTGCCCATACATGCAACGTATAGGAAAATCAGTTCTCTCTCTCTCTCTCTCTCTCTCTCTCTCTCTCTCTCTCTCTCTCTCTCTCTC
>MU228092.1:2394203-2404741 GCA_018584345.1 Thuja plicata
AATCAAGTAAGGTATAAAATAGGTACTCATTATTGTCCATACATGCAACATATAGGAAAATCTCTCTCTCTCTCTCTCATATTATCTCCCACTCCCAATATGAGATAGAGAGAGAGAGAGAGAGAGAGAGAGAGAGAGATTTTCCTATATGTTGCATGTATGGACAATAATGGGTACATATTTAATACCTTACTTGATTCAAATGGATGGTAGAAAAAATGTTGATGCCTAAAGATGATCATAAGTTAATAATGTGTTAGATCATCTCAAGATCTTTCCTACGCTTTTTGAATGGATTCAATTGAACTCCGTATGTGGAAGTTATGTCTTCCAAAGAAAAGTCTATTTTAGTTTCTTCAAAACCCGATCGGGTTATTTAAAATCTAGAAACCTGATCGGGTTCTGAGACAAATTGTGTTTTTTAATAATATTTTCTAGGCTTGGTTACCAAGCCGAGAAAAATTTCAAATTTTCAATAACCCGATCGGGTTATATGAAATTTGAATTTTTTTTAAAGATGTGTCCACTTTTTTGGTCCACAACTTGGTGCACATACCCATCAAGTTGATGGGGATTGTAGAGAGTTCTGATTTCAACATGAGTATCCTTCTAGCCGAGGATAACCATTTACCCTTCCAAAATTCCATTTTATTCTTAAATTTTATGACTAAATTATTCCAGTACCCTTTCTTGTTGATCCCTCCAAATAGCAACACACTCAAAAATTTTCCAGGTAAATTTTCTATTCTTAAATCCAATATTTTGGCTATATCTCTTTATAATCTTTGTTGTACATTGAGAAATAATACCTCTCACTTTCTCCAATTGATTATTTTCCTTGATTCCTTTGTGTAACTATCCAATGTGTCCTTAATGACTCTAGCTTCTTCTCTAGAGGCTTTTCTGAAGAGAATGGTATCATAAAAAAATTGTTGATGTGTGGCTGGCTCCATTCCTGGATAAATTTCAATCTATTTCCATCTTCCCTTAGCTCTCTGATGTTGAATGGTTATCCCAAGTTCTTTGAACATGATTATAAACATGAATGGGGATAATGGGTCCCCCTACCATATTCCCCAGGAGGAAGGGAAGAAACCCTATATTACCCTATTGACCAAAACTGAGAACTTTGGATTCGAAATGCATCTGCTGACCCAATTGACCCATTCATCCCCAAAGCCAAAATTTTGAAGGACTTTTATTAGGAACCGTTTATCTACTAAATCATATGCCTTCAGTATGTCCAATTTGATTATCCTACTTGGACTTCTGGCCTTGCTTGATGAATGGGTAACCTCATGTGCAATGATTATCCCTTCCACAATCGATCTTCCTAGGGATAAGGCACTTTTTTCATCTAATATGATCTTGGTTAAGACGTTTTTAGCATATTTAATATGATCTTGGTGATTACTTTCTAAATAGTATTACATAATGCTATAGGCCTGAAATATTCCATGGTTTGTACCTCTTTCTTCTTAGGTACAAAATCTAAGAATGTATGATTGAAATCCTCCAACATTTCCATTCTCCTTCTAGACTCCTCCACCACCTTATGTAAATTAGTACCAATGATCTCCTAGAAGACCTGGTAAAATTTTGTAGGAAACCCATCAGGCCCTAGTGCCTTATCTTCTCCTAACTGAAATACCGCTTTCTTAGTTTCCTCCAGGATGATGTTTTTTGAAAATTTCTCTATTATCTTCCTGATTGATTAGGGCTAGGATGTGACTTATAAATTCATCCCAATCTTTCTCAATATGTGCCATTTCTCGATTGAATATTTTTTTAAAATATCAGACTGCTGTCTGATTGACTTCCTCTTTTGTTTGTGATCTAGTACTATCTTCTTTGGTGATTTCTGTAATATGGTTTCTCCCTCTATTTTCCACTATTGTTTTATGAAAATAATTAGTGTTTTTTTCCCCTTGATTTTTTCCTCCAAAATATCTCTTCCCTGCTCATTATTTATGTGAGTTCTGATTTTATTTTTTGTTCCCTTGCAAATTCATGTTGTCCCATACTGTGTTTAGTTACTGTATGGTTAAGGTTTCTAATCTCTTCCTCTATCCGAGATTTCTCCTTGAAAATATCCTTGAAATTGTTTTGATTTCATTCTTTAAGATTTATCTTAGTATGAAAGAGTTTTTTACTAAATTGGTACATCTTTGCCCCGTCTCTCATCCTGAACTCATTCCACTAACCCCTGATTAGGTCTTGTAGGAAGCCATCTCTTAGTCACATATTATCAAATCTAAAAGGGGTCCCAACTTTAGGATGTTATGCATTGATTATTAGCTGTAGAGGATAGTGGTCCAACCCTGTAGTGGCAAGATTAAATTGCTTCAAAGGTGTCTTGTGTCTCATCTCATCTCCCAATTATAAATAAATGACCCAACTATTCTGCAATGCTATTAAAATATTTCCTTTTGTTGTTCTAGGTGAATCTACATTTTTAGTCACTATTTCCCTTATGTTACTATTATCTACCCATGCTTGGAAATCTTGCTTAACTCTTGATAGGTTTTGTAGTCTATCTTGCTTTTTTGAATTGTCCAATGTGGCATTAAAGTCTCCCCCGATTATTAAAAATGAATCTATTTTCAAATCCAACCAAATTTTAATTTCTCTCCACAATATTATTTTAGCCAGTGTTGAAATTGGACCATAAACATTGACCACATGATACTCCTTATTTTGGCTTAGCAGTCTTCATTTGACCCCCATCCAAAATTGACTACTTCTTACTAGTGAGCAACTAACTGTCAATGAGTTTCATATTATTCCAATGCCTCCTGATGCACCAATTGCCTCCATGAATATTCCTTCCCAATGCTTCCATGAGCTCATACATTTTTGTCCTTCCTCCTTCTCCCATTTAGTCTCCTAAAATAACACTAGATCCGCCTTACTTTGATCCATTTGACACTTAATCAAGCACCACTTTCTAGGGGCATTAATGCCCCTAACATTCTAGGTTATGAGTTTCATTGCTCCTCAGGAAGGGTATATCCCTTCCTATTTCTCAGTGTCATAAGTGCTTTGGCACTTGTTGCTAGAGATAGCTTTTCTTTGCTAAGGTAAAAAGGGGTCCTAAGGTTTCCTAAGGGTCAAAAGAGGTCTTAGGACACATTAATGTGTCCTAGGACCCCTTTTGACCCTTTAGGACAATTGAAGACCCCTCTCTCTACATATTAAGATCCATAATGGTTGTTAAGGTGTCTTATGACACATTAATGTCTCCTAGGACCCCTTAGACCACTTACAACCCCTTAGGATGCCTTACCATACACTAGTGAATGGTAATGTGTCCTAAGGGGTTGTAAGGGGTCTTAAGGGATCATATGAAACATTAACGAATCCTAGAACCCCTTATGACCCCTTAGGAGACTTTACAACACCTAAGATGTATGGTAATGGGTTGTAAGGGGTCATAAGTGGTCTGAGGACAAATTAATGTGTCTTGGGATGCCTTATGACCACTTAGGATCATTGAATACCCCTTTCTACATCTTAGGGGTTGTAAGGATTGTTAAGGGGTCCTAAGACATAATAATGTGTCGCAGGACCCCTTATGACCCATTGGGACCCTTTAGGACCCCTAAGATGTATGGTAAGGGGTCCTAAGGGATCATAAGGGGTCCTAGGACCCCTTATGACCCCTTAGGAATCTCTAGGACCCGTTTCTCTACATCTTAGGGATCATAAGGGTTTTCGAGGGGTCCTAAGGGGTTGTAAGTGGTCTTAAGAGGTATTAGGACATATTAAAGTGTCCTAGAACCCCTTATGACCCATTAAGACCCTTTACAACCCCTAAGATGTATGATAAGGGTCCTAAGGTGTCCTAATGGGTCATAAGGAGTCCTAAGACATAGTTATGTATTGTAGGACCCCTTATCTCTCCTTAGGGCCCTTGAAGAACCCTCTCTTTGCACCTTAGGGGTTTTAAGGGTTGTTAAGGGGTCCTACGACACATATAATGTGTCCTTAGACCCCTTAGACCCCTTACAACCCCTTACCATACACTAATGAATGGTAAGAGGTCCTATGAGTTTGTTGGTGGTATTAAAGGGTCCTAGGACACATTACTATTTCCTAGAACACCTTATGATCCATAGGACCCTTTATGAACCCTAAGATTTATGGTAAGGGGTCATAAGGGTCTCTCTCTCTCTCTCTCTCTCTCTCTCTCTCTCTCTCTCCTAACATGGTTAATAATACATGTCAATTACCAAACAAACCATAACATAAACAATACAATGAGAAATTATCCTTAAATGATCATGCACAAGTCAAGGGGTTAAGGTTACAATCAATAGTCCCCTAAGAATCATGCTGAAGACATTGTGTTGATTCCTAAAATTTGGCAAAGTATGAAATTTTATAAAAACCCTCAAAATCCAAAATATTTATATTAACTCCTATGAAGCTAAAACCACTCTCAAACATCTTGAAAGTATATAGATAAAAATTAACTTAAGTATAATAAAGGAAGAGTATGTATTATACTTAAATGTTACATTTTATGTATTGTCCTAGTGTTGTAATTGGTCTGCCAAGGCCTGTTGGAATTTCTCTCTCTCCCTTCCTTAAGACTTTTCTTAATGTTACATAACACGTACACACTATTGTGAATACACACTATAGTTCACACATGCTATAGTGTGCACACACTATTAGCTTTGATTTCCCAAGCCTTAGGCTCAGACAATCCAAGCCATATCGTGTGCACCCTATAACACGTGCACACTATAGGACGTACACCCTATTGCTTTGGGGGGACCAAAAAAGATTTGGCATATTTTTGGTCCCCCATCTTTGTGCATATACCCTTCAATTGTAAATTAAATTTTAGGACCATCTAAAATATAATCTACATTAGTAGAACTTAAATAATAGATGATTTGGATATTAATAATCTAGAAATATGGATAATTTCCTATCTTATAGTTGAGAATTAAGATACTTCAACCATGATAATTTATGCATTTAAAATTATTTCAGTTTTTTTTGGGTAGTTAAATAGAAGGATTGGGCCAACTCCCTTTATATTATATGAAAAAAGAGTTTTCGTATGTGAAGAAGATTACCAGATCTAACTTCTTCAACCCCTATATCTATACAAAATTTATGTATCCAACACCTAGGCATATCATTGTACCCTAATGACACCCCTTCATTTTTACTATATCATCTTCTTCAAACCCTATGTTCTATTCAAAATTTCTATATCCAACACCCAATCATTGCTATACCATACTGACACCCACCCTAACAAATTTTAGACAGAGAAAAAACAACTCTTCACCAAACACAACACTTAAACTTTACCTAACTGACATAGACCCCTAGACATAGGTGGACCTCCCATGTTTCTTACCCCTTGGGCCACGAAGCTCTATAAAAAGGGGGATATTACAAGAAATCGTCAACCACTACTTCTCAACATCCTTTTTAACTTCTTGGTGTGGCCCTCCTTGGCCTTATTAGGGATCCTCCCTTTGCATCTTCTGTACACTTTCCCATTTGTGATTTCCTCCACATACCTAGCATCGTCCGCCATCCAATTTTTACTAGATTCAGGAAGCACAAGAGCATCAAGACCCTCATCCTCCTCATCACTTTGTTCAGAGATACAAAGTCCCTCTCTTTATTTATATACCTAGATCCAATCCTTGGTCAGAGGAGGGAGGATTGCAGACACCCTCTGTAGAAACTCTATATTTTTATCAATGTTAGCCAAACTCTACTTTAACTCCACTCGCTCCACGAAGATGATGAGAAAGCACTTCCTTACTTCCCCTTTTTACCCATGACCAGGCCCTAGGTAATACTATTGTGGCACCAAAATCATATTATGATGATCAACATTGTCCAAAACTGCATTGATCTCCCCGAGATACTTGTGTTGAAAAAGTCTTTGGCACAAGCTCTTTGATTTACTAGCATTCAATAGACCATTGGTAAGCGGAAAGGCCAAGAAATTGGAAGTGATGTTTGTGTTCACCATGTTCCTATGGTATGTCTAGAGGGACTCACTCCCTAAGACCTCCTTAACTACATGAAGAACTAGCAGGTGTTTAACATTGAGCATTCTCAAGAGACTCTTATCTGTCACCTCCCAAAAAAAGCACCATATTTCTAGTTGATTCCAGATAGAAGGGGGTATCCATAGATCTAGGTGCTATTCACTCTATCTCTTTGACCGTGAATCATCTATATCCCAAGATAGGATTATATAATCTTATTCCATCTGTCATTAATTCACCAAATCTGCCTCACAATCTTTCCACACAAGCTTGCCTTTATGAGGATGTCTTTAAGTGTGTACCTTCCAACACCAAACATGATGAACCTTTTCGTGACGTGTGTACTATATTTTTTGTTTTATGACTACCTATGCTCAAATATGGCCCCATATCATATGTCACATGATCAAATTTGATGATATGACATTAATATACAGTCACATCCCTCATTCCCAATGAACTATAACTGATTGAGTGTTTGAAGATGATAAGTTGATGATCACCGAGCTGCAAAAGTGAATGCAAGAAATTAAATTAGTTAATGTATTGTATTGTCATTGATGTCAACTTGATATGGTTTGAGTGTTCAAACACATATTGTCATAGACTTCAAGAGCAAAAATGATAAAAGTTCAGTATACACTGAGTGATAGTAAACACCGACGGACAATGCACACCGATGGACAGAGAACACCGAGTAGTTCATAGTGTATACCGAGCACCGCAGTAATCAAGAATAATTGGAGTGGTCACCGAGTAGAATTGAAGTTGATGCCTGAGCATAATTGAAGTCATTGACCGAGCACAACTGAAGTCTTTGACCGAAACTAACTAGAGTTAGAAAATGACAAAACTAATTAGCTGGCAGAGCTATATTTAGAGTTAACTGATTGATTATTTTATTTTCATCGATCAGATAAGATAAAGATAAGAAGGATATTTAAAGATAGTTTTATTAACAATTAACAAAGAGAGATTTGTGGAATAATTTAACTAAAGTAGAGCTTTACGGAATAAAGCAAAGCATGGCGAGATTTGTGGTTCAAGAAAGTGATCTACGATGAAAACAAGAAGATTGAATAATAAAATCATGTCTATATAAAGAGACAAGGAATTCCTTATGAAGAGAGGAATGCTAAATATAATTCTGATGAAGATAGAGGTCATCATGTAGATCTGATCACACAGACTGAAGAATAGAGCCAAGGAATTCTACAGACACTGAGCAATAGAGGATAAAGCATTCACTGAGAAGAAAGAAGAGAGAAGGGGATAAAAGGAATTGAAGAGAACATTGATCAAAGAGGTATTTTGTTGGACTAACAAAAGATATAAAAAACTACAAGTTAAAGTTGTATTATTGAATAGATCATTTACTGTTTTAGTTTAACGATTGATTCAGAAAATATCTTAACCGAGTGGGATTTAACCATCCTTACTATATTGAGATACTCAAGAGTATCAAAAGGTTTTCTTGTTGACAACATAGTGAGTTCTAGGTCAAAAGACAAACTGTTAGTTCTGAATCCTCTAACAAGGTTGCACTTAACAGTGTGTTTGTAACCTTTAACATGGTTGGCTCTTCACCGAGCTCACTTCAAAAGAGTGAAAATTTTGGGTTACCATCCTAAGTAGTTTTTTATCTTATCAGGGTTTCCACGTTAAAATCCATGTGTCAAATGTGTATTTCTTTCATTGCATTGATTGTTTATTTTACACATTACTAAAACAGGATTGGTTGGTAAACACTAAGTTTAATTGCTGCAACTTGGTAAAGGCTAAAGAAAAGATAAACAATATATTCACCGAGCAACTTATATTTGATAAGATTACTAAAGGAATACATCTTGAAGGACTAAAAGATAACTAGAGGATATTATATTTTCTGTATTTTTGGTTGGATTATTGGAATTATTTTAAGGCCACTAATTCACCCCCCTTCTCAGTTATTCTAACAATTCCTTAGTGTATTTAATACCTTATGCCATCTTATTTAAAAATATCCACATTTCACCTGCTTTGTTTCTGTTCAACCTAACATTTTTTATCATGACATCATTGGGGCCTGCATCCTTGCGATGAGATTCCCAAGGTGCAATTATTGTGACATACCCAGATTACATCATTCACCTTACGTTAGCCAAATCTTCCATCCTTCTTTAATCATCTCAGATCCAACTTCCTTGTATTTCATTGATCTATTTGTGGTTAGGCCTGTACTTGGGGTACTGTTAGGTTTCATCAATTTTCTTCCTCTGTAATAGCCCTTTTAGCTAGTTCGTTTGCAATTATGTTTCCCTTCTAGTAAATATGGATTATCCTGAAATCCTCCAAATCATTTATTTTCTCCCTTATTTTCTTTACCCATATATTCAATCTCCAATCTGGTGTATAGTTCTACCTAATGGTGCCAACTGCAATCATTGAGTCACCTTCCAGATGAATCTTTCTAGCTCCGTGTTGCATTCCCAATTCCAATCCACATACTGCAACTCTAAATTTTTCCATGTTGTTTTTGGGCACTCCAATGAACTCCTTGTACTCTTCCATGGTTCTTGTGTTTCATTCCCGACCATGAATCCGATGTTGCTAGGAGCAGGGTTTCCTTTTGTAGTACCATCAAAGTTTTCTTTCATCCATCCAACCTTTGGGGTACACCAATGATTTTCAACATGCAAATTTCTCTTGCTGTTGCCATCAGTGGTTCCTACCAATGCTAAAATGGTAAATCCTTTGAAAGCTTTTTTCATGTTATCATCCCATGTGGAAAAGAAATTATTTTTTATTGTTCTCTTCCTTGCCCTAGTATTGACTATCTTTGTGATTGACATCTCCATTTTGGTCATCAGTGGATCTCTTGTCATGGACTCACCCTTGAAAATTATTCTATTGCATTCTTTCCATAATTCCCACACCACCATCAAAGGAGTAACTTTTCAAAGGCTATCAAATAAACTTATATGAGACTAAGATGACCACATGTAAAACCATTCCTAAAGGTTTCTAGGCATTGAGATTGTAAGTTTAGTTTCCGGAGAAAATATCTCCAATAACTCTCTACATAGGGGAAAATAAGTAGTAAATTATTTGCATCTTCATCCTTCTTCTGACATAATGCACACCTCCCCAACCCAATGATTCCAATCTTGTTAAGCTTGTTGGTGCAGAGCACCCTAGGGTTTAGCTCAAAACCCTAGCCCCAGCAATTTTGAACAAGTTTTGATCCAAGTCACATAATGAGCAAGTCATGTTTTGCATTGTCGCTCAGTCGCAGATCCAGCAGCGAGAAAAAAGGTAATGCATCGCACACTCGCGAGCTAGGAAAACAGTTCACTTATTAGTGAGCAAGTGCGCGATGAGGAACTAGTCACTCAGTCATAGACGGCTAGCAGGAAAGACAGTGCGCGACAATGCGATGAGCAGATCATCGCCCAGTCGCGAGTCAATTCGCAGTCAGATAAAACACGGTGCGATAGCGCGACGGTGAAATCAATCGCTTAGTCGCGAAGACAAACAGTTCAGTCCTGGTGTGCGAGTGAGTGAAACCTTGTGCATCGCAAGGTCGCAGGTGACTTGATGGTTAAGTGAAAAGCATGACAAGTGCGTGACGAGTAGTAATCGCTCAGTCGCAAGGCAAAGGTCAGCTCAGGAGGAGAAGGTGCGAGTACACGACATGAGCTAATCGCTCAGTCGCAAAGAAAAGATTAGCTCGGATGAGCTCATCACTCAGTCGCGAAGGAAATGGCAGCTCGGGTTGTAGCGTGGTGAGTGCGTGACTTGAGCTCATCGCTCAGTCGTAGGGACATAGCCAGCTCGTGTAGAAGTGCAGCGAGTGTGCGACTAATGTGCGTCGCAGACTCGCAGAGCAAAGAGCAGCTCATGGAAAAGAAGTGCGGGTGTGCGATTTGAGATCATCGCTCGGTCGCTATAGAAATAGTAGCTCAGGACAATGCATTGCGGGTGCGCGACATGAGCTCATCGCTCAGTCGCAAAGGAAAAGACAGAATAGGTAAATGCATTGCGAGAGTGCGACGAGCAGGTCATCGCTCAGTCACGAGGTAAAATCCAAGTCATGAAAATGCATTGTGAAAGTGCGACGAGCAGGTCATCGCTCAGTCGCAGAGCAAAATGTAAAAGGTGATTCCAGCTCGCGACTACGCGATGGAAAACAGAACAGTCAAAGGGTCAAATATGCTGACATGTCAGAAGGAAAAGACATTGAAAAGTCTTAACCACCAAATAGAAAAGGAATGACACGAAGGAAAAGAGACTGTCCAGAATGTCGACCATGCAGAGAAGAGATGACAGTTTGCAGAGAGCATGAAGAACAGAGAACAGCTGGAAGGCTGGGATCGACAAGTAACCACCAGGGTTACAAAATTAAGGAGAAGCCAGAGATAAAGCAGAGAAGAAGAATCTGAGAAAGAGTTCAGATAGTTCAGTTTAGTTCAGTTGGAAAAAGAGTTAGTTAGTTGCAGAGAATAGACTAGCAGAGAGTTGTAATCTTCT
>MU228093.1:0-18694 GCA_018584345.1 Thuja plicata
CCATCTGTTCAAATAATCAGCTGATACAAGATGATTTCATTGAGTCATCTTACAATGAACCAGAGACTTCCTTCACTGACTTCTTTCTGCAGCCAAAACAGGCCATGAATACCACCATTCCATGTGTAAACACCAGAAGTGCATTTGTTGAATGGAAGAGTAATATTTCTCCTCTGTCTTCCTTGCAGTCCACAAAATCTCGGTCCCTTCACAAGTGCTGCATTAGTTTCTTGAATTGCATAAAGAGTCATAAAACTAGTTCCTTGAATACCAACAATGGTGGAAACCCTGGACTAAATGCTAACCATAAAATTTCTGAGAAGCATGCGATTCGCCATGCATTGAAGGAACGTATGCGGAGAGAAGAGATGAAGAATATATATTTTGCTCTGCGCTCACTACTACCAGCGTTTTCCAAGGTATTGTTTTTAAGTTTAGTTTTGTTGTTTTTTAAATTTTAATCATTTAGTTGCTATTGAATTTGATGGTATCTTTTTACAGTCTTGATGATTCATCGTTGGAATGGGGGTAATGCTTTTCTGATGATAGATTATAGAGTGTGATTGGAAATTTGATCTAAAAAAATACCTAATCAAACTCAATAGTAACAAAGTGATTAATTAAGGGATTATAAAAATTTGATATAATTAATTTATATTTTAAATTTTGATTTGTTGAGATAATTTATAAAAATTGGATATGCCAAAGATAATAGAAAAGAAATGTTGTTTATGTAGTTTTTCTTTGACATTTCAGATTGCATTGAATGATCTATTAAAAAAAAGATAGATAATAAAATTTTTAATTAATACTATAATTTCTAAATTAAATTGTACTTAACTTTTTTAACATTAATCTTATATTTTATAGAAATCTAATAACTTTAATAATAATTTAACCATCTATATTGTTCCTTAACATTCAGTGATCCAACAGGGAAAAAACGTAATTTTAGTGGATCACTGAATATAATCTGAACATAATCTTAAATATGAAAGGAAAAAACATAAATAATAAATTCAAAAGATTTATAATATATGCTAGAATTGTTATTTGCATGTGGTGCAGAAGAGCAAGGCTTCGGTGCTTCTACAGACTGTAGATTACGTGAATCATTTGAAGAGGCAAGTAGAACAACTTGAGAAGAGGAATGAGGAGCTGGAACAATTTACTGCATTTACACGATAGCCGTTGACTGAACTACTTTTTGTATCGTTGCCCATCGGAGATATTGAGTATATTATTAGATTTTATTATTATTTGAACAGAGATCCTCTCTGAGTTTTTATAAAATTCTAGTTGCGTATCATATGCAAACTATAGTAGACTTGGTATTTCTGGTATGATCTTCTTGATCAAGTTTTGTCCGTTAAATCCTTTACACTTTATAAAGTTGTTGAATAGTTTTAAGTCTATTGACTCAATTGAATGAGTTTGAATGACTGAGTGTATGATTCCTAAATTAATATTTCTCCATATAATCCTCTGGTTCGAAGAACAATTTGATTCATTTAAGGCCAATAGGCAGAATCTTAAATACACTATTTAATTTTATAAATCGTGCCTAAGGTCAAATTTTTAATTTAACCTCACACCCCCATGGCATCTATTTCATCTATTTGAAGAATCTGTACGCTGGGCCAAGAAACTTTGATTCTCTAGAGTCATTGTAAAGTACTCGAATTTTCAAACACCGTATTTGTTTATACATTTGCAGAAATGTATATAGGTTAATGTCTCAATTTTTTTACTAGAGGATCATAAATAGTTAAAACTCATTAATATAGTAAGAATTATTTTACAGATCTCGATCAAACATTCTTAGAGAGAATAATGGAGGGGATTAAAAAGTAGAGGCAGGGCACTCAATATTTTAGTTGATGACCTCACAGAGTGATATTGAGGATGAGGCTTCTAGAGAATTCAGGTGTGTTGTTTTTTTCAGATTTGGTACTCTCAAGATTATATTTGATGTAATTATACTTTATTTATAGGTTTATGGACTATGGACAGAGTTTTTTCTTGCTGGTTCTTTCCTCCCACTATTCTCTTGAACTAGGATTGATGTAATTTTATAATATTTAATAAATATCGCCTCGGTTTCGGCCTCTTTGCCATAAAAACAAAATAGTAACATTTACATTTTGGCATTCTTGAGTGATAATAGCAAGACTTAATATTTCCTCCCTTGGTTGTCCTCCTATCCTATATCAAAATTCAAATAAATTTCAAATATAGAATTTGTGATACATTTGGAATTTTTATCCTCAGGTCACTTTAGCTCGAACAGTTCCTCGATTCTAATTCTCAACACTAGATCTTTAACCCTTGCATTGTCTAATCCCTTTAAACAATCTAACCCTCAAGTAATTTCTCACAATTATTCCTCTTTGTCTATTAATTACTATTATTTTAACATCTCAATATTATCTTCTTAATGAGTACTTCATTTCTCAATAGATTTTTAATGTTCTTTTAAAATGCAATCAACAAGATATTTTAAATTAGAGTAGTGCTTGGAAATCTCATTCGATTATGGCCTTAATTCATTATCTTTGTTATTTATTTAACTAGTACTAAGTAATGTGGTTTTGGAAGCTCTTTTGGTGTGTTGCATATTTGATTAAAGAATAAGGAGCGTTAATGATATCTCTGGTCGAGGATTGGAGCCAGGAGCAAGCTAACAAATTTCTTTATATTCCCATCAACAAGATATTTCCTTATAAAATAGCCTTTGATTATGGGATAACATTTCATAGTTGTATAGATAAAACTGTATTTTCTTGCAAGGATCCTCGTCCATACCCAAAATCATACTTCATTTTATATTTGTGCTAGATGGAAAAGTCTCGGGCAAGACCGAAGGTTTTTTTCCCGTTCTTTCCTACCGGTGCCCACATTGATCGAAGATGTATCTTTCTTTATTTTAATATAATTTAATCGGCTACAGCCCATTACATATAAAAAATAAATCAACTCAAAATCCAATTAAAAACAAAAATTAAACCTCATGACTACTCTAAACACCTACTTTAAAAGAGAAAACATCAAAATATGAAATTCTTGAAGACAAAAATGACCATCAATTTCATAAATATGTTTTGTTCAAACATAAATAATTTTATTTGATTTATTGGTAGTAATAAAAGGTTGTTATTATAATTTAAAACATAACATCTTACTATTTCAATTGCATTGGTATTATACTCAAATCTAAAAATCCTTTTAGGGGAATTGCTATAATTGAATAGAACTCGTGCTTTGCTTTGAGTAAAATTCTATTTTTTTTAATATATGCATGATGCTAGACACCCACTTCTCTTCTTTAGTGTCCCATACTAGCATTACCTTCAAATAAATATGACCACTTATTAAATAGCCTTGGAAAATTGAAGGTAATTAATTATAACAAAATTGTTTGAACAAAAGAACAACTATCACCCTCAGTACTCATTTAATTTTATCCTCCTCATCATTAATCAAACCACTAAGTTTGATCCATAATTTGTTTAATAAACCTACTAAAATATCCAGAAAATATTATCTAAATTTATATTCTTAGAAACGCTGGGGTGTTAAAAATTGATACCTAGATTAATTTTCTAAATGTGAGAGCCTCTTGATAGGCCATCTATATGTTCTAATTTTGTGACCAATTTAAATGCTAAACCATAGATCTTGAAAAAGAAGATAAATCATTTTGCAAGACTCGCATTTTTGAGAACTGCACATATAATTAAATTTAACTATTTGACATGAAGGCTCAGGGATGTTATAAGCTCCTTTTCTCATTGTCTGTGCCTGAAAAGTAGAAAAAAGAAGATTTAAAAAGAAAAGAATTGAACTTAAAACCTCCTTTGCACTTAAACCTCGAGATTTTGGAAAGTGTTCAATGCCTTCAAAGAACATGCCAAACTAGAACAACTTAAAATATAGAAATACCTTTTTTTTTTTTTTAAAGTATAAATATTTTAAATATGATCATCAAAACTTATGTCAATTACATTCAGAGGTATTCTAAACTGGAAACACAAAGTGGATGTACATAAATTCTATTTTTAGGAAGGATAATCTTATCTAGTGAATGACAATATATAATTTAATTTATTTAAAAAAATCAATCTTTTTATGGGAAGGATATCTTTATCCTATGACATGAAGTTTTTACTACCAAAGGTTCTTGAATTCATTGTGCAAGTGTAATAAACCTGCTAGTGTAATAATTATATTAATATAAAAAATAATAATTAACATTGATTACTTAGGGATAGAGTAATAAATTTAATAAGTAAGGAATCACAATTTTCATGATTACCCCATCATTTTGGAAAGGGTCCCAACTATAGTTAACAATAGTCTTGTCACTTTTCTTCTAGTGAGTATCATTTTCAGTCAGTTATTATTTTTTTATAGGAGAAATCCCAAAATCAAAGATGGGATTTTTTTTATACTTTGCCTACTAGCTTTACATCAACCACAAGGTTGTAAAGTATTATAGGGTTGTCAATGGTGATGGGACCATCGCTTAGAGCTTTGGAAAAGGATAAGCATGAGAGTCAGAGAAGGGAAACAACTATGACTTTATGAATTTGTTTTCTCTCGCTATGTCAATAGTACTTTATTCTTCTAATATTTAATGAAATTATATTATATTTTAATATATTTCTAGATTCTATTGCAATAAGGAAGGGATCAAGAGTGAAATCTATTATTTTTGTTTTAATATTTAGAATGCACTGGTAATAGTGTGATATATGAGTAGTGAATAATTTGAGTTTGATAAGATCTAAGTCAAATTTTAAAGTTGATACTATCTATCTCTAACAATCAACATTAGAAAATACTGTAAACAAATTTTTAAATTTCCCTTTAACATTATTGTTCAGCTAATACAGAAGAAATACATTGTTATTACATTCATATTATCCGATTACATTGTACTGTAAGTAGTGATCAGATTCAAATTTTTAGATTTATAATTCATCATTACATTGTGCATTCAAACTGAATGTAGTAAACAAGCGTCCCTTCCATGTTACATCTTTCTTATTGAAAATTAGAGGACATATGCAGAAAATAAAGTAAGAGAGAAGCATGATGAGATTTAGGGGTCCATGCATCACCTTTAAGAGGTCTTCTACATTATGGAGCTAATTGGGTACATTATCTGAGTCTTCATGTCCTTGGCCTTGTATCTGTTTGTCCCGCATCCTAGGTATTTTTTTAGTCCTATATCCTGCATCATTGAGAAAAAGATGTTAGATCCAAATTGGATCCAAGAAATACATGAAAACCTTAAAGCATCATCCATCAATAAAACTTCCATAATTGCATATTTACCAATAACATCAATGCAATGGAAAGATATGCATCTTCATTAATAGGATAACTGCTTCAAAGAGATAACTTTATGAAATTCTTCACTATATCTGAAAAAATGCAATGAAGAAGAGAATCATGATTGGTCACATTATCCTAAATTACTATAGTTTGTGGGTGATCATGACTTTGATTATCTAGACACTGTAGGAATTTAGAACAATATATCTATCTATTATCCCCTTTCTCATAACAAGTTTCATGAAAACAATATTATCTTACAAAAGTGGAATAGCTGTGGAAATTTAATGTTTAAGATTTTTGAAAATACATAGTAGAGGTAATGTTGTTTGTGAGTGTCATGAGCCCGTGCTTGAACCTCACAAGATGCATTATTGAAGAATGAAAGAATGCTAGGTGTTCACGAGTTAAGGAAAGAGAAGATGCTGAAGGAAGAGAGATGCAGTACATAATAGTTGCTACAACGTGCATGCATGTTGTTACAGATTTAAACACCATTGATGCAAATATGCGAAGTAAAGTAATGATGTTGTAAGATGCATATGCAATGAAAGATGGATGCTCCAAATTGAAATTAGATGATCTAATGCCATGAACAAAATGCTACAAAAGGGGAGATGAATTGCAATCAAATAATGAGGTAACCCTATTATTCAATTTTGCATAAGTGAAGGTCATTTATAATGTTGTTTAAAATAGAATGAATATTCATATGTAGAAATCAAATAAGAGTGCATAATGTGGATATAACAAGAGTACAATAATGTTGTTACAAGATATACATGCATATACTAGAATTGAACAAAACAATGTGTTCTTGAAAGGAAAAATTAGTGGTACTATTATTGATCAAAGAAGAAAATCAAATGATGATGTTATTCTACATGATCAAATGAAAAATGCAAAGATTATGCATGTATGGCAAGTCAGATAATAATTTTTTGTCATCAAAAGAGTATGCATATGTGATAAACTAAATAGCAGTGTTGTCACTGTGCATGATGAAATAGATAGTATATGTACATATATTGGGATGTTGTGATTGCACGTGTCACTACTTATGTTTGAATAACAATGTTATAATCCAAAAAATGAGTGTGCATTTATATAACAGAACTGTGCAAATGAAAAGAAAAGATGCATATTCAATGATCAGTATCAATTTCACGGTATTACTCATGGGAGTCACAAGCCCGTGCTCAAACCCCATGAGTAATTATTTCATAGGAGGTGATCAATCTTTATTAATGTAATGCTTGTCATTTTGCAGTGAGAAACTATGTAATGAAAAAGATTGCAAAATTTATGCATAAGTATAATAACAATTCGGGCTCTCAGTATTACATAGTGGGTGTTCAAATATGATAAACAAATGACAGTAATATGATAGCCCAAAGCATACAAAAATGATAGACATCTAATGGAGGAGTTGGAAAGAATTTAGAGTTGAGCTGTTGAGTACAACAGTGGTGGACATGTTTATTACTAACTCCAGAAAGCAACTTACATAAAGCTTGACTTTCAAGACTACAAAACAATGATATATTCAAAAGAGATAGAGTGTAAATGCAAAAGTAATAATAGTAGAAGGTAAACCCAGTAATCATTGCAAGGAAAGTTGGAGACCCAGATCATAAAAACCCCAAAAACATTTGCAGTAAATATGGAGGACTTAACTAAAGCCCAAAAGCCGTGAATCAAGCATTTCAAAGGCTAAACAATGCAATAATATGTTCCAATAAAGACATAATCTAAATGCAAAGACAAGGAGGGTAACTTTTCTGTGAGTTTACATGTAGAGAAGATTAATAATGCCCGCACTCCCATGCTACAGGCAGTCTGATTCCCACATCACAAGAAAATGACTCTAGTTTATAAGGAGCTTGCGGTGCTATGAAGAGCTTGAGCTCCATGCATAACCATAAACTTGTAGATTAGAGAAGAGAACCACGGTATAGAGAGAGCCCAAGCTCTTTTTTTTCAACAAGTGAAGCTCCAGTCTGAGCATACACTTAAGTGCCAAACACCATATAAGTTCTTTTGATTATAGAATAGAACTCCAAGTTACAACTCCCACTCCCAGCAAAGCCCAAGCTCATGCATAAACAATGAGTAATGCTAGATGCCAAAGATGAATGTAAAACTAAAGTTTCCAACCATTGAAAGCTCAACATCACAAAAAACCAACTCCCAAATAGCAGTGGTAACATCTAGTTTGATAATGTGAACTTTAGAATCACAGAGTCCAGCGATGGATACAATATCCATAGCAAGCTGGCACCATAGCTAGGGTTTCCAAAAACCCTTATGCCTTTACCAAAATGCTAAAGATTGAATAAACATAAACATTGATAATGTCAGTTTGATAAATTTTGAAGTTGATCGAGTACATAGAGGATCTAATTCATTAAAGACTGCAGTGTCACGTCAGCTTAGCCAATGCCATGATGGGTGGAGCTATGTTTGCATTTAGATCGGTCAGGTTGACCTTAGTAAATATGTTGTTGATTAGGCTTGTTAGGGTTATGTAGCATGTGGTTGGGGTTATATGTTATGGGGTTAAGGTATATGTTTGGTTTTAGAGCTTGATTTTATATGGGTTCATGGGGGTTGGTAATGTATTGTAGAAAAGATGGATGTAATTCAAATGCCAACATTAGGGGCTGAAATTAGGGCATGTATTATGCCTGAGAATTAGGGTTTTAGTTGATTTCAAGGATATTTGGAGATCTTTTTGGAGGGATTTTCATTTTTGAAATTGGCCTTGAGAGAGTATATAATTGAGCCTCTTCTTCAGTTTTAGGGGTTCATAATTTAGGAGGAAGGTGGTTTTAGTGAACTTCTTTTTCCTCTACACCTTTTTCAAGCATTTTGTAGCTATTAGTTCATGTTTTATGTATATTGTGTTCAAGTGAATGCACATATTCCTTGGCATATTTTGTACTTTCTCTTGTAACTATTTTTATAGATTTTTAGGATAATATAGCTTGCCCATTATTCATACATCTTTCAGAGTTTCTGTTATCAGTCCTTTCAATTTTCTGCATTTAAATGTAATTTATTTTAAAACATAGATTAGTGAATTGTTCAAATTCCTATTCTAGATTGTAGAGATAACTTTTTACAGAATTTGCATGTTTGTTGACAGAATTGTCATTGTTTGTGGTAGAAACCCTAATAGTGAGATCTAGGTTAGCCAATGCATTGAATAGTGAATGTTATTGTAGAAATCATTAGGGCATGTCCTATGGGTGCTAGCTTGAAATTATGAGAAGTCTGAATTAATTTGGTGTATCACCTTTTAGTTTTGTTTATTCAGTTTTAGTCCCATTTTCCCGTTTCCCAAAAAATTAGAAAAATCAGTAATAGGTGATATCCCAAACCCAATAGGAACCGGTCTAGAATTCCATGGATTTCTTCTTAATCAGAGTCCACCCAAAACTTAGGAAGGTTTCCAATGTTAACATGAAATATTAGTATTCCCTAATGCCTTAGTTACGGTGATATTTTTTGGCCTTAACAGTTTTTGGCATGCCCGGTGGGACCAAAAGGTCATAAGTTATCATAGTTCTTGCTAGTTTTTATATGCATTCAGCAGGTTAAAGACCTTTAAGAGGTCAGTGTAATGCATATCCGGCGACTCTAAGGTTGTATCTACTGGTTTTAGGCAAATTTGGTGCCTAAAAATGGATTACTATCCTCCTTTTCCTGAAGGTGTTCCTCCATTCACTGAATATTAATCATATCAATATAGCCAAACTATTGTTTTTAGGTCAAGATTTGAAGGACAACACTGATGTCAAGCTTACCACCCTCCAATCAAGAAGAAAATTTCTTGGTAGCATACCTACCAAAAGCAACAAGACAATTTCTTTAGTGATTCTCATAATTATCCCCAACATGTTGCAAACATGAGCCTTCATGATATTATGAAGAACTTCAAAGAGCAACTGAGATTTGTGGAGGAAGAACAATAGTATGGCATTCACCAACAAGAGATGGAGGCTCAAAGGTATGAGGAGGAGTTATTGGCTAAAAAATTTGCATATAAAGAGAAGCAGATGAGGCAGTTAATCGAAAGATTACAAGAGCTAGAAGCTCAAGCAGTTTCTTGTGCCCTAAGTTAGACTATGATTGAAGAGGTTTCCAAGCTTGAGATTCCAAGTTTTAAAGGTTATAAGCCTACAAAATAAAAAAGAGAGCCCCAACAAGAGCCCTTGAGTGAGCATGGTCAACCAACCCACTTTATTTATTCTCTGTCTGAGATGTGTTATGTAATTGAGCCAGATGAGCAAGATACCAAGTTTCCATTGCAGCCCTCATGGACCAAGCATCCTACCTTTCAAATTCCAAATCTTATCAAGGTGGTTCCATGTGAGTTATCTCAAGATCAGGGAGTAGAGAAGGAGGTCATTGTTTCAAATATAATAGAACAAGTAGCAAAGGCTCAAGATCAAAGGGACTATTTGGAGAAAGAAGAGATGGTTGTAATTTACTTTGAAGAGTTACCCTCTTTTTATGATCAAGAGAAGGGAGATGAGATTCCAGTCACATCAACACAACAAAGTGTTCATGATAAAGAAGTTGATCAAATCTTAGAGGGTTGTTTTGACAACATTATTGCATATTTCTATAAGAAACTTGATGTTGAGAGGTTAGAATATATGCCTATTCAAAGGTGCTCTATTTTGGAAAAAAATTCTTTCTAAAGATTGTGTGCAGGAATGCAAGCTAGAACCAAATGCTCCTGATTCCCAGTGGATTAATAGTTTTGATGAGTTTCTAGCTGACTTGATAGAAGATGATGGTACTTTGACCATGGAGGAGGAGCTCCCATGGCTATTAATAATGGAGGAAAACCATGAGGAACTAGAGGAAACTAAAGAAATCAGCAAGGAAATATCTAGGTTCATACTCTCAAGAGGTTGACCTATCCGGTACTTGGCCCTGTTGGAGAGAAGTGAAGAGGCCTCATTTATGAAAACACCTGATTGTGAGGATGTTGATAAGGAAGACCAAGTGAATCATGTTGATTCAAATTTCTTCCATCAACAGAGTGAAGTAAGTCAATATACTTTGTTTCTTCATGAAATGTTGCATGAATGGGTTGAATACGCTTCATTATTTACTTTCTTGTGTTTTCCTATAAGTGTGTGCATCATTGCAATTTTAAGAGAAAGGGAAAATATTTCAATGAACCAATAAATGGATTTGTTTAATATATTATGTTTCTGGTTAGGATAGGGTAGGTTAGTTTTCTAGTTTTCCCTAAGTGTTGTCAAGCACGCTTAGGTCAGTTTTAGTTTTAGCTTTCCTAGTTTTCAATAAGTCTTCAAGATTCAAGGTCTATCTGGGTTGAAAAGGAAGAGTTTCACTGAATTAAGGGTGGCTTTAAGTAGTCAAAATGTGGGAAATCATGCTTTAAGGTTGTTGTCAAAGTCTACAAAAATAGGAAAATCATTCCTCAATGATAAAGAATAAATTTATAATTTTTTTATAATGAAGTTTGTGCTTCAATACCACCAATCATAAACATATACACAATCATTGGGAAAGGGTTGTCTTATATCCATAGGCTAGGTTGAAGGTCTCAAATCGGTGATTAAAAGAATCAATGCCCAATGGACTTTTTATTGCTACTTGTTCCAATGTCTAGTAGGAAGACATCCATCAGAAGTTGCGAGAATTGTTACCCTAATTTTTTACATGCGAGATAGTAATCAATAATAGTAAAAATTGCATGAAGGTACATCCTTTAACATTACTATTCAGCTAATGCAGAAGAAATACATTGATATTACATTCATATTATCTGGTTACATTGTATGCTAAGTAGTGATCATATTCAAATTTTTAGATTTATAATAGATCATTACATTGTGCATTCGAACTGAATGTACTAAAAAAGTGTTCCTTCCATGTTACATATTTCTTATTGAAACTTAGAGGACATATGAAAAAAAGAAAGTAAGAGAGAATAATGATGAGGTTTAGGGGTCCATGCATTGCCTTTAAGTGGTCTTCTACATTCTGGAGCTGATTGGCTGCATTATCTGAGTCTTCATGTCATTAGCCTTGTCTCTATTTGTCCTACGTCCTAGGTATTCTTTTGGTCTTGTATCATGCATCATGGAGAAAAAGATGTTAGATTCAAATAGGATCTAAGCAATACATGAAAACCTAAAAGAATCATACTGTTGGAAATACTGAGATGGGGGGGTGAATCAGTATTTCAATAATTATTATATTTCAACAATCTTAAACATAAATCAAATATACATCCAATGAGTCTTAACACAAGAACACATAACACTTGATATGATTATGGGGAAACCTTGATTAGAGGAAAACCCTGGTAGGAATTATTACCCACAAATATTTTGTACTAGTTTCTTATGATCCTTGTAAGAAGATCCTTAACCCTGTTAGGAGTTGTCTTTACAATGTATGAAGTACAGTGACCTTGTTAAGGGTCGGACCCTGTTAGGAGTCTTTTACAATAACCCTGTTAGGGGTGGTGGACTCACTGTCCAAGATCTCACTGTTCAAATAGGGAAGGCTACAACCTTCTAGATCTTTGATACACACTGTATCAGCAAGGTGAACTGCTGTTGTGACACTACTTGTCTGATAAGTTCCTTTTGTGAGCTGATGCTTTTGTTAGAGTATATAGTTTTCCCCACTTATTAATTATATCATGTTGATATTAATTATTAAGTTAGTCGTACTCTATTTTTCACTTAAGATTTCTTTTAGGTTAGCCTTTTCCTTTTTTAGGGTTTCATTCACCTTTAAGTTTGAATGCTTGTAATTGTTTTTGCATACTCTCTGAATACATTTGAGCTCTCACTTTTTGAGCACAGAAGGGTTTCTACTTTTTCTATCTTTGGCTTCATTCTTTGTAACAGGTATTTTGCATGCAGACTGGTCTTGGAAGTTGAAGTTGTATTTCTTAGTTTCTACATGGTATCAGAGCCACCCTGCTGCACACTGGTTTGAAGGTTTTTTGAAGCCGTGATTCGAAGATGATAGCCACAGCCTCTCTGGGGTTTTTTTGTCATTCCTAAGGAGGCGCTATTTTTTGGAGCTGTTTGAGCCAAAATGGACACCAGCATCGTGCTCAGAAGGCCTAGGAGAGTTGAAATACATATAAAGTTTGACATATTTGGTCACAGTGACCTCTAGAGAATTTTTTTTGGTCTATTAGGGCCGTACGACATAAAAATTGAGGCAAAATAAAAAAAAAATTAAAAAAATCACATTTTTAAAAAGATTTTTGGGGCTGCTGGAGCACGCTACCATTGCGCCACCCCGATACCACCGTCGTGCCGCCCCCGGCCTGCGTGCCACCCACCGGCCACCGCGCCGCCACCGGGACCTGCCGCCACCGCCGCGCCCCTCGGCCACCACCACCGCCCCGCTCGGCCGCCTTCGTTGCCCAGCCCGGCCGCCACCTCCACCGATGTCAGCGCCCACTAGCCACCCCTGCCCGGCTAGACATCCCATGATGGCCGTACGTCCGTCAAATTGTTTCCCAGGACTGTGTTTTTCTAGTGACCTTGTCTTTTGGGGGTACCTGTGCCTTTTTGGTTCTACAAGGCTCATACAGACTCAGATTTTTGACTTCTATATATTGTCGAAAAGCTCTTTCTGAGCCCGTCACTCTCATCTAGGTCTCATTTCCTGATTTTTCCATTTGCTTGCTAGATTTTGCAGTCAAAGATGCACCTTATTTTGTGCTCCTGTTCTGCTTTGAAAACTCAAGTTTTTCTCTGGTTCTTTGTATTTTTTGCTTCATTTTGTGGTGTACAAGAGTTAGTTTGATACTGTGTGGGGGGAGCATATTTATTTCTTCATTTTCAATTCAGAGAGACCCTTCTTCTTCTATATTATTCTCTCAATGTCAGACACATCCATTGGCGTTCTGACTCCACATAACTACCACACATGGAAGCCACAAATGACCAGAATCCTCATGTCACAAGGTTTATTGTCCTGCCAGGATGCAGCTCAGCCTGTTCTATCAAGGCCTTATGAGGATCTTATGCACAGGAATAAGATGGATGAGGCAATGGGCCTCATTTCCCTGAACATTTCAGATGGGTTGTTGTTCCACCTAGATGGTCTGACCACACCCAGGGATATGTGGGACAATTTTTCCACCTTGTTTGGCATAATGAATCAGTTCAGGGTCCTCCAGATAGATGCAGAGTTCACCTCCTTGGTACCTGAATCATTCAACACCATTGAGGACTTCCTGATGAAGTTCAAGTCTCTTCAATCTATTTTACAGGTTGTTTGAAAGACGAAGTCAGATGATGAGTGTATCTTCTTGATACTCTCGAAGCTTCGTGGTCCTTATTAGATTTTCACTTCTACCTTCTACTCCACTATTGATGCACTGATGCAAATCATGTTATACCCTCTTTTGAGACCTTCTGTGACAGGTTAACTTGTGAGCAGTCCAAGCTCAGTCAGATGGATTCTCTTATAGGTTCATAGTCATAGGCATTGCTTGCCAAGTCATCTCAGGATACACAGAAGTTGAAGCCAAAGCAGATATCTGATTCCTCTTCTCAGCACTCTACTGACCCACCATCTTCTTCTAAGAAGGAGAAATAGAAGAATGAGAACCCTTCCTGTTCCTATTTTCAGAAGGGGCCCCATGATGAGTCACATTGTTTTCAGAAGAGATTTGATGGCTATGAGAAATAGATTGCAGATTTGCAAGCTCTCCTTCAGAAGAGAACTATTTCCTCTCCATCCTCTTCCACCTTACAGGGGTCTACTTTTCAATCTTCTACCTCATCTTTGACATCTGGAGAAGATTTTGGACAGGGTCATGCATTACAGGCTTCCGTTGCATTCCCTTCCCAGGTCCCTTGGATACTGGATTCAGGTGCTTCTCACCATATGGCATATTCTCCGGAGATCTTCTCTTCCATTGAGGCTTCTCCTATTCCCCACATTCTCATGGGGAGTAACATTGTTTTTCCAGTCTACAGGAAAGGTTTTGTACGCATTCAGGATGGCACATTCAATGATGTATTATATGTTCCATCTTTGTCTGCAAACCTTCTCTCGATTTACTAGATTACACACAGTGGATCAGGTAAGATAGTTGCGTTCACACCAAATTCAGTCTTCATTCGGGATAGTGTGACAGATGGCATTGTTGCTACAGGGAAATTTGATCATTCCACCCATCTCTACACCTTCACACATTTTGGTCCACCATCTCCATTATCTGAGCTCAGCTTTCCTCTTCTGCGAGAGCATCATGTGGTGCAGTCAAGTCACTTGAACCTCTATGTTGTTCTTGAGACCACTGCTATGATTGCCACACCACATCTTGTTGAGGCTCTTTCTCTTTAGTAGGACTCTTCTTCAGCACTGCCAGACCCTCTAGCTCCATTCATTGAGCCACCAGGTGCAGTTGTTGAGGATTCTATAGAGGAAACTCATCTCCTCTCTCATGATAGTGTTAGCACACCCATCATACCACTTGCATTGGGGATTCCATTTCAAGATCCTCAGGTCTACTCCTTTGAGCATCAGCTTGGCCTTCTAGTGACACACCATCTTTCGAGATTACCTCTTCACTGCTCACTGTGTTTCACTCCTTTGTATTGGAGTCACAGTGGTTTGTTCATTGATCCAGGGGTTCTTTCATTCTGGGGGAGCTTTGGAACCTCGACCCTCTCTCACGGGGGGGTTGGCAACATGCATTGTACTCATGGCTTTGAGAGACTCTCTTGAAGTCATTATTTGTCTTTTGCTTTCTTTTATATCTCTTTTTGTAGAGGAGTTTTTCCCACTGGGTTTTCTCCTTTATCTCCGGTTCACAGATATTTCCTTGTATTGGGTACCTAATCAGACCTTGTTGCTGGGACCCATTTCTTACTTTCATAGCTGTGCTAGGTTAGCTTACCTCCTGAGCTTCGCTTAAGGGGGGTGTTAGAGTATATAGTTTTCCTCACTTATTAATTATATCATGTTGATATTAATTATTAAGTTAGTCGTACTCTATTTTTCACTTAAGCTTTCTCTTAGGTTAGCCTTTTCCCTTTTTAGGGTTTCATTCACCTTTAAGGTTGAATTCTTATAATTTTTTTTGCATACTCTCTGAATACATTTGAGCTCTCACTTTTTGAGCACAGAAGGGTTTCTACTTTTTCTTTCTTTGGCTTCATTCTTTGTAACAAGTATTTTTCATGCAGACTGGTCTTGGAAGTCGAAGCTGTATTTCTCAGTTTCTATAGATTTAACCTCTTGTTAATCACTAAAAAAATCTTGTATTCACTCTAAAATCTTCTACTTCAATATATATATATATATATATATATATATCATCAACATACGACAAATATATCTTTGCTGCTTTTACACTCTACTCTACTTTCTTATCTCTGGCTTTCGCAACTTCTCCGATCACAAATGACCTTCTATAAGTAATTCCTCAAAAGAAATGAACATGTTAGATTTAGGAAACCTTTTACCATCTATCTTGATCACTTAAATAACCATGCAACCCTTCATTAAGTTGGCTTAACATTAATTATAACTGCTTTACTCAAACCGAACAGACACGTCTTCTCACACAGTCCGCTCCACCAAATTAGCTCTAAATTTTTTCTCCTGATGAATCAAGTCATGCGCCTTTAACCACATATTATTAGACCACTAAAAATAACTAATCCAAGGATGAAATTCCTAAGTATATGTGAAACTTCTGTACCAAAACAATCTCTTTCAACTCTTTCCATGATCTCTGTCTTGTTCTGGCATTCACTGGTTGTACCTCTTCAATTGGCTGTATCTTTTTCATACTTACTGATTTGATTATTCTCTCTTAGAATTAGCATGTAAACATACTCATAAGCTTATATTCCAAGGCACATAGAATTTTAATAACAAATGAACACACACTAATCAAAACTATAACAGTCAGTTCCTTGCTCTGTCATGTTCTGCCCTTTGCTGTCTCAGTCACTTCATCTTGCTATAACTTATTCATACTTGTAGATATGATCATTCTCTCTTAGAATTAGTATGAATACATACTTAAAATCTTATCTTCAAAGGATCATGTCCTAACCCAGTCGTATGCACGTGCACTGATGCTCTATTCTTCTAGTACTTTGCTAACTGTCCAGTCTTCTGTACTTAGCCAATTTCTGATCTTCTGATAATATGTGCTGACTCCAAAAATTCATATGAATTTTTTTCCATAATGAAAATACTAAATATATTCATATACACCAGTATATTCAACTTTCCAACAATCTCCCCATTTTTTCATTAATGGCAACAAAGGAATATGGCAAAGTTACTATCTGTACTCTTATACAAAAACTCTCTATCTTATATCTCCCTCTTAGACTCCATATTCTTCATACTCTACTCCCCCTTTGACATTAATGACAAAGGTGTTCAAAAAAACTTCTTTTTACTTAGTCATCATACATATCTGGATATGCAATCTGCAACTTCTAGATCTCTTTCTCCCAAAATGCAATCAGTGAATTGACAATCTGTGGATGGGAGCATAATGCATATTGTAGCTTCTCCATTTTCTCCAAGTCTGTGCTAGGACCTTGATCATATGACATACTCCATATTCTATACATTACTGTTACTCCCCCTTTGATATTATCTTCTCTTCCTTTTTCTGCAAACTCTTTCAAGGATGCTTGACTAGCCTTGAGTGAACTAAGATCAAGTGTAAATTTGCTAACCAATTCACTGATCCTATTCTTCATATACTTCTCTTATGCAATAACTGATTTATTTTTCATAACTCCTTCAGATTATATACTCCCCCTTACTTATTTACTTCCCATGAGTCTAAGTCTGTTATGGGTGTCAAACTTGACAACAATGATGATTGGTTGTCCATCACTTTAGCCTTCTCTTTATTTGCTTCCTTTTCTATGATATCTTAAATCTATAGATCTTCTTTCTGATATAAAGACTCAATCTCTTGAGTACTCACAAATGTTTCTTCAAACTTGTCTAGATCAATATCCATTGCTTCCATTGATACTTCAACATTATCAATCATGAATGTATCCTCCACGTCCTTGGCCATGGGCACAGAATCCTGTAGACCTGTCATAATAGTTTTATCTGCTTCTTCACATGATATTTCAAATTGTATCTTCAATCAATTTTTCTCTTATGTGAACGCTCTATTTTTGTATTCACACTTAGATGATTAATAATAAATATTCACTTCCAAAGATAACATCAGGTCGGTTCCAAAAAATATATATCTCCAACGGCTATACTGATACTTTCACATAGAACACTGCTCAACAAGATTTTGATAAATTTCACTTCATGAAATTTATGCGCTAAAGCATACTGATAAATCACTTCCGAGATGTCTCAAAGAGTTTCTTGATATCAACTCTACTGAAGAATGTAATTTTGATTCTTTTCTACTCAACTGCACGTGCTCCTTTGATTATCCAACTACTTACTCGATTGCTAAGTAAGTTTTCAACTGATTTCTAAAATGGCGTGTCCGTGCTTGGGCTTCATTTCAAACTCAAGTGAATTTTCTTAACAAATGATTATTATCAATCTCCTTTCTTCATTGTTGAGAAGAACTGTAATGCATTAACAATACAACTGCTAGGGCTTCTATGATCTCCAATCATTTATTCTGACCGTGAGTGAGGACTTGGTGATTTCAAAGTAGATTTCTGCCATTAATACTTGCTGCGTGGACACAGAAAGCAACTGTAACTTCTGTTCTTGTTCCTAATAAAAATTTAGACCGTGTTCTTTTACATACTACATCACAATGTAACCAAACAATTGTAATCCAAGGCGCAACTCAGAGGTGAGTATACCAGCCACGCAGGGGTTCAAAGCTAGAATAGCTCCCCCTAAGACCATGAGGGTCAACTAACTAGAAGTAGAAGGTGCATCCACTGAGGATGCATCTACTACCTTGTTCTCTTCATTATCCTTCTTTACTTTGACCCATATTTTATTTGATTTATCTTTAGCTTCCACAAACTTGACTTCTCCTGATTCTTGAAACAAAGACTTCTTAGGATTCTCTTGTCCTTTTGTTCTTGATCTGCAAGACCTTGAGATGTGTCCAGCCTTTCCACATGAATGACAAATTATAAGAGGTATGATGTTGTTATTCATCATGCTGCATTGTTTGGCTGTGTGTCCATTGCAATTACATATCTGACATGTAATATTCTAAGGGCTTCTAACATTTTGTTGAGGATAACTTCTTTGTCTTTGTTGATTCTGATTTCTTTGATTATTCTGATTCTTGTTCTTCTGACTTGTTTTACAATTCATAGCTCTATGACCAAATTTATTGCAT
>MU228093.1:19362-46701 GCA_018584345.1 Thuja plicata
CTGAGGACCAGAGCTCCCATACCAATTGTTGGAAATATTGAGAGGGGCGAGGGGGGGGGGGGTGAATCAGTATTTCACTAATTATTCTATTTCAACAATCTTAAACATAAATAAAATATACATCCAATGAGTCTTAACACAAGAACACATAACACTTGATATGATTACGGGGAAACCTTGATTAGAGGAAAACCCCGGTGGGAATTAGTACCAACAAATATTCTGTACTAGTTTCTTATGATCCTTGTTAGAAAATCCTTAACCCTGTTAGGAGTTGTCTTTACAATGTATGAAGTACAGTGACCTTGTTAAGGGTCAGACCCTATTAGGATTCTTTTACAATAACCCTGTTAGGTTTGGTGGACTCACTGTCCAAGAGCTCACTGCTCAAAGAGTGAAGGCTACAACCTTCTGGATCTTTGATATACACTGTATCAGCAAGGTGAACTACTGCTATGACACTGCTTGTCTGATCAGTTCCTTTTGTGAGCTGATGCTTTAACCTCTTTTTAATGAATAAAAAAATCTTGTATTCACTCTGAAAGCTTCTACTTCAATATATATATCATCAACATATGACAAATATATCTTTGCTGCTTTTACACTCTGCTCTACTTTCTTATCTCTGGCTTTCACAACTTCTCTGATCACAAATGACCTTCTATAAGTACTTCCTCAAAATACATGAACATTTCAGCTTTAGGAAACCTTTTACCATCTATCTTGATCACTTAAATAACCACACAACCCTTCATTAATTCAGCTTAACATTAATTATAACTGCTTTACTCAAATCGAACAAACATGTCTTTTCACACAGTCCGCTCCACCAATTTAGCTCTAACTTTTTTCTCCTGATGAATCAAGTCATGCACCTTTAACCACATATTATTAGACCACTAAAAATAACTAATACAAGGATTCAAGTCCTGAGTATATGTGCAACTTCTGTACCAAAACAATCTTTGTCGGCTCTTTCCATGATCTATGTCCGATTCTGGAATTCACTGGCTATACCTCTTCAACTGGCTGTGTCTTCTTCATACTTGTAGATCTGATCATCCTCTCTTACAATTAGCATGTAAAAATACTCATAATATTATCTTCCAAGGCACATAACATTTGAATAACAAATGAGCACATGCTAATCAAAACTATAACAGTCTGTTCCTTGCTCTGTCCTATTCTGCCCTTTACTGTCTCAGTCACTTCATCTTGCTGTAACTTCTTCATACTTGCAGATCTGATCATGCTCTCTTAGAATTAGAATGAACACATACTTACAATCTTATCTTCAAAGGAGCATGTCCTAACTCAGTCGTATGAACATGCACTGATGCTCTGTTCTTCTGGTACTTTGCTAATTGTCCAGTCTTCTGTACCTAGCCAATTTCTGATCTTCTGATAATGTCTACTAACTCCAAAAATTCATATGAATTTGTTTCCATAATGAAAACACTAAATAGATTCATATACACCAGTATAGTCAACTTGCCAACACATACATCAATCAACCTTCTAGAATTGCACAGTTACTAATTACTTCAATGCAAAGGAAAGATATGCATCTGCATTAACAAGATAATAGCATCAAAGGGACATAACTTTATGTAATCCTTCACTATATCTAAAAGATGCAATGAATAATATAATCATGATTGGTCACATTATCCTGAATTACTATAGTTTTTGGATGATCATCACTTTGATTATCCAGAAACTACAGGAATCCAAAATAATATAGCTATCTATTATCCCCTTTCACATAACAAGTTTCATGAAAACAATATTATCTTGTAAAAGTGGAATAGTTGTGGCAATGTAATGTTTAAACTTTCTGAAAAAAGATAGTAGAGGTAATGTTGTTTGTGATTGTCATGAGCTCGTGCTTGAACCTCACAAGATACATTATTAAAGAATGAAAGAATGCTAGGTGTTCATGACTTCAGGAAAGAGAAGATGTTGAAGGAAGAGAGATGCAGATGCATATGCAATGAAACATGGATGCTCCAAATTGAAATGAGATGATCTAATTCCATGAACAAAATGCTGCAAAAAGGGTGATGAATTGCAATCAAATAATGAGGTAACCCTATTGTTCAATTCTGCATAAGTGAAGGTCATTTATAATGTTGTTTGAAATGGAATGAATATGCATATGTAGAAATCAAATAACAATGCATAAGGATGGATAAAACAAGAGTACATTAATGTTGTTACAAGATATGCATGCATATACCAGAATTGAACAAAACAGTGTGTTCTTGAAAGGAAAAACCAATGGAACTATTATTGATCAAAGAAGAAAATCAAATGATTTTTTTATTCTACATGATCAAATTACAAATGCAAAGATTATGCATGTATGGAAAGTCAGATAAGAGTATTTCATCATCAAAAGAGTATGCATATGTGATAAACTAAATAGTAGTGTTGTTATTGTGCATGATCAAATAAACACTATATGTACATATATTGGGATGTTGTGATTGTGTGTTTCTACTTATGTTTGAATAACAATGTTATAATCCAAAAAATGAGTGTGCATTTATATAACAGAGCTATGCAAATTAAAATAAAATATGAATATTCAATGATTGGGATCGATTTCACAGTATTACTCATGGGAGTCACGAGCCTATGCTTGAAACCCATGAATAATTATTTCATAGGAGGTGATCACTATGTTTTAAATTAATGCTTTTCATTTTGCAGTGAGAAACTATGTAATGAAAAACTTTGCAAACTTTAAGCATAAGTATAATAACAGTTCAGGCTCTCAGTCTTTCATAGTTGGTGTTTAAATATGATAAACAAAGGAAAACAATATGACAGCCCAAAGCATACAAAAATGACAGACATTCAATGGAGGAGTTGACAAGAAGTTCAAGTTGAGCTCTCATGTACAACAGTGGTGGACATATTTATTACTAACTCCAGACAACAACTTACATAAAGCTTGACTTTCAAGCCAGCAAAACAATGATTTATTCAAAAGAGATAGAGTGGAAATGCAAAAGTAATAATAGAAGAAGGTAAACCCAATAATCATCACAAGGAAAGTTGGATACCTATATCATAAAAACCCCAAAATCATTGGCAGTAAATATGGAGGAGTTAACTAAAGCCCAAAAGTTGTGACTTAAGAATTTCAAAGGCTAAACCATGCGCTGATATGTTCCAATAAAGATAGAATCTAAATGCAAAGACAAGGAGGGTAACTTATCTATGAGTTTACATGCAGATATGAATAATAAAGCCTGGAATCCATTGCTACAGGCAGTCTAAGTCCCACATCACAAGAAACTGACTCCAGTTTGTAGGGAGTCCAAAGTGCTATTAAGAGCTTGAGCTCCATGCATAACCATAAGCCCGCAGATCAGAGAAGAGAGACATGGTATAGACAGAGCCCAAGCTCTATGTTTTCAACAAGTGAAGCTCTAGTCAGAGCATGCACTTAAGTGCCAAACCCTGCCTGAGTTCTTTTGATTACAGAATAGAACTCCAAGTTACAACTCCCACTCCCAGCAGAACCCGAGCTCTTGCATAAACGAAGAGTAACACCAGATGCCAAAGATGAATGTAAAACTTCATTTTCCAACCAGTGAAAGCTTGAGATCATAGAAAACAAACTCCCAAATAGCATTGGTAACATCTAGTCTGAGAACATGAGCTTTAGAAGCACAGAGTCCAGTGATGGATGCCATATCTACAACAAGGCGACGCCATAGCTAGGGTTTCCAAAAATCCTTATGCCTTTATGAAAATGCTAAAGATTGAATAAACCTAAAAAATGATAATGTCAGTTTCATAAAATTTGAAGTCCATCGAGTACATAGAGGAGCTAATTCATTAAAGACTATAGTGTCGCGCCAGCTTAGACAATGCCACGATGGGTGGATATATTTTTACATTTAGATCGGCCATGTTGACCTTAGTAAAGATGTCGATGATTAGGCTTGTTAGGGTTATGTAGTATGTGGTTGGGGTTATATGTTATGGGTTAAGGTATATGTTTGGTTTTAGGGCTTGATTTTGTATGGGTTGATGGGGGTTTGTAATGTATTTAAAAAAGATGGATGTAATTCAAGTGCCAACATTAGGGGCTAAAATTAGGGCATGTATTATGTCATAGAATTATGGTTTTATCTGATTTCGAGGAGATTTGGAGATATTTTTGGGGGGAGTTTCATTTTTTAAATTGGCCTTGAGAAAGTATATAGTTGAGCCTCTTATTCAGTTTTAGGGGTTCATAATTTAGGAGGAAGGTGGTTTTATTGAACTTTTTGTTCCTCTATACCTTTTTCATGCATTTTGTAGCCATTAGTTCATGTTTTACGCAGATTGTGTTCAAGTGAATGAAAATATTCCTTGGCATATTTTGTACATTCTCATGTAATTATTTTTGCAGATTTTGAGGATAATAAAGCTTGCCCATTATTCATACATCTTTCAAAGTTTCTGTTATCAGTCCTTTCAATTTTCTGCATTTAAGTGTAATGTATTTTGCAACATAGATTAGTGAATTGATCTAATTCCTATTCTATATTGTAGAGTGTAATCTTTTTTAGAATCTGCATGTTTGTTGACAAAATTGTCACTATTTGTGGTACAAACCCTAATAGTGATATCTAGGTTAGCCTATTCATTTAATAGTGAATGTTATTGTAGAAATCATTAGGGTATGTCCTATGGATGATAGCTTGAAATTATGATAAGTTTGAATCAATTTGTTGTATCACCTTTTAATTTTTTTTGTTTAGCTCTAGTCCCCTTTTCCGCTTTTCCCAAAAAATAAAAAAAAAATCAGTAATAGGTGATATCCCAAACCCAATTGGAACTGGCCTAGAATCATGGAGATTACTTCTTAATCAGATTCCACCCAAAAATTAGGAAGGTTTCCATTGTTACCATGAAATATTAGTATGCCCTAATTCCCGAGTTAGGGTGATATTTTCTGGCCTTAACAATAATTATTTTCGATCTTGACATTATATTGGTATCAAAGCTAGTGATTTCTTTATTCTGTATGTTCAAAATTTAATTAAATATTTTATTTTTATACAATATAGGGATAGGTCAACTAGATATCACCTAAATTATATTGGGAAAAAATATTCTTTCTAGAGAGTTTAGAGACTTGATCATTTCCTATGATAGTTCTTATAGAGCATAGTTCAATATTGTCAAACGAGATATGAGAACAAATACAAATGACAACCTAAGGTATTGGGTTGAAGGAATGTTTGATTTAATTGTTTATATGATGGCATAGTTGTTTCACAAGGAGGAAAATATTTTGGATATACCTAGACAACTATTGGGAGTAAAAATTGATTTTAATGATAATAATTTGTATGTCATCCAGGTCAACATGTAAAGGTCTATTATTGTTTCAATTACAAATCTAACCAAAACTATATTTTTTGGTAAGGAGTGTGAGACATAGGAAAATGAATGGACTAAAACTCATTATTTGATGATATCATGCCTTTTTGTGTAAAATGTTAACCTCTCCCTGGGGAAATCTAAACTAAAATATCACTCATCACTCATATGAACATGAAAAAGTCCTACAATAGTTGTAGACCTGAGCTTTTATTGCATGTATTATAAAAAGAGATAAATTATATTTTAGGAAAATAAATACTCTTTTTCTATAATGGTGCCAACTAGTACTTAGCTTGTAAGTGGGTATAGGAGCTTGACATGTACTCATCCTGATGTAGGGACTTTCAAGAGTCATAACTTTTGAATCGGTTGTCCATTTGAGATGAAATTTTATAGGTAGATGCATCTTCGAGAGCTCATGAAAATGCCACTTTCCTCTATGCCATTCGATCAAATCTCAACACATTTATAGGGTCAAATTCCACAATATACAATATCTAAATTAGCTTTAACTTCTTTTTTTTGAGATTTTCCAATTTTTGTTTTTTTAATAGCTTTCTTTTTATGCATGTAGCTGCTTAGTGAATTTATGGGTGATGCCACTCGAATTAAATCTAAATATTTAGATATTTTCATAGCTTTTGGAGTAGTTTTAAAAACTACCAAAAATGGAAAAAAGCTAATTTTGTGAAAATCAGCCAAAAAAAGTGATTCAGATTGTAGTTAGATTTGTGTTTTCTCTCATTGTAGTAGCGGAATGGATTGGAGAATAATGAAGTAGAATTAAATTATGAGCCTTATTGCGTGTTTTCTTTTTGTTTTCATTTATGAGTACTGATTAAGGGTTAAAAATTTGATTGTGTCATCTAGTATTAGAGAAGGAAGATGACTTGGAGAGGAAGAGGAAAAAGAGGTCTTGAAAAAATGTATAGAGATATGCATAACCTCTAAAGGAAAGTAGAATAACTTGCGAAAATGATGGAAAGAAAAAGAAGAGGTGACTATGATGATGAAGTAAGCCAAGAAGGAGGAATGGACTGACATGCAAGAGTTGAAGAAGAGGAAGAGAATTCAAATGAACTAACACTTGATGAGAGGATGATTAGGGAATTAGAAGGGAAATGATGGAATTAAAATTGAAGTATCATATTATGAAGGTAGTATTAAACCAAAGGAGTGGATAGATTGGCTAAACAACATGAAAAAATTCTTTGAGTGAAATCATATGACAAAAGAAAAGTAAGTATAACTTGCATGCATGAATTTAAAAGGACATGAAATGATTAGGTGGGATCATTTGAAAAAATAAATAACTTAGAGGGGAATGGAAAAGAAAATAACTTGGAATAACATGGAGAAGAAATTGAAATAGAAATTTTTTCCTGTGGACAATGCCCAAATGTTTTTTCAAAGATTTAAGAATCTAAAGCAAAATTTGTCTATTCTAGAAGAGTATACAAGTGAGCTCTACAAACTGTCCATCCATGTCGACCCCAATCCAACTAATGAATAGATGGCTACAAGGTATGTTAATGGCCTGAATTTTTCTATCCAAGATTAATTGAGCATGTAGTGCTTTTCATTACTATGACAAAGGCATATCAGCTTTCCTTAAAGGTAGAAGAAAAGAAAAGTCGGTAGTATTTTCAAATGAATAGAGGAGTGAGAAGGGGTACATCATCCCCATGAGATGATGGTTCAAGGTATGGTTGGGGATAATCATCCCAAGGAATAGAGAAACAAGAAGAAACCCACCAGACTCCATCAAATCAACAAAGAGGAAATGGGTTTTAGTGAGGTTGAAGTTATGGTTTCAACAAAGGATGGGAAGGCCGAAGAAGATCATTCACTTGTTTTAGGTATGGTGAAGAATTCCACAAAGAATTTTAATTCTCTAATTATAACATGGAATAAAGGTCAAGAAGGACCATCTAGGGTGAATCTAGCTCAAGATGGGAATGGAGTATAACACGAGGTATCACTGTATGTAGGATAAAGTCTCATGATGAGGAGGAAAATGATGATTTTGGTAAAGGAGGACGCACAAGAAAAAGGTCCCGATGATTCATGGATTTGAACTAACATATTCCACACAAGATGTAATTCAAGTGGAAAGGTAGGTCAAGTAATTATTGATGGGGTAGTTGTGATAATATGATTTTGAAAGAATGATAGATAGACTAAATTTACAGTGTAAAAAGTACCATTGTCCCTACCCTATTTCATGGTTCAAAAAGGTAAAAAAAGTTATAGTTGATAAGAGGTCTCTTGTTAAATTTTCCATAGGAAAGGTTTACAAGGATGAGTTATTGTGTGATGTCATCGCAATGAATGCATGCCATGTTTTACTAGGTAGACCATGGTAGTATGATATAAAATTAATTCATGATGGAGATAAAAAAAGTTACACAGTTTGGAAGGATGGATCTAAGATAGATTTGTTGCCCCTCAATGGTGATGGAAAAAGTGAGAATATATTGTGTGAAAGGGAACTTGTCAAAGAAATAAAGGTTACAAGGTATATTTTATGCATTAGTAGTGCAAAAATGAGAATATGAACACTTGTCGATACACAAGTGGAGGATAAGATGTTAAAGGAATTTATTAATGTTATCCGAGAAGAATTTACCTGATGGTCTTTGACTGAAGAAATCTACATTCAACATCATATTGATGTTACCCAAGGAATGAGTCTTCCTAATCAAGAAAATTACAATTGATTCCAACAAAACATGCATAACTAAATAAACAAGAGAAAAAATATATAAAGAAAGGTTTAGTGAGAGATATCATGAGCCCCTGTGTTGTACCAACATTATTAACCCCAAAGAAGGATGACAGATGGAGGATGTGTATAGAAAAAAAATAAATCAATAGGATCACTATTTGGTATCACTTTTCCATACCTCGTCTAGATGACATGATGGATGTTCTTGTAGAAGAAACATATTTTACCAAGATTGATTTAAGGAGTGATTATTACCAGATCCATATCTGAGAAGGGGATGAATGAAAAACAACTTTCAAAACTAGAGATGGATATTCCATTTGGTTTATCAAATGCTCCTAGTATTTTTATGAGGCTAATGAATATTATGTTTCCTCCCTACATTAGTAAGTTTGTAGTGGTCTATTTTGATGATATATAAATATTTTTAGTAAATGAGAAGAAGAAAACATGCAACACTTGAGAAATATATTAGGGATGTTGAGGATAGAGAAATTCTATGACAATCTGAAGAAGTGTAGGTTCTTGCAAAAGAGTTTTGTTATTTTTGGATTCTTCATTTCAAGTGATGGTGTCACAATGGATGTAGAGAAGGTTAAAGACATTCTTGAATGACCTAGTCTACATAGAATAATAGAGGTAAGATGTTTCTATGGATTAGATACTTTTTATAGAAATTTCATTCACAATTTCAATGGCAAGTAGCACCCATGACATATTGCACCTAGGGTACAAAATTTTTGTGTACTAAAGAAGCTTAGGAAAGTTTCGAGTATCTAAAGAAGGTGGTCACTGAAGCTCCAATATTAGCATTTTAAAATTTTGAAAAAGTATTTAAGGTGGATTATGATGCTTCACATGTGGGTATTGGAGTTGTACTTGGTCAAGAAGGTAAGCCTATTTCCCTTTTAGTGAAAAGTTAAATGATGTGGGAAAGAATTATTCAGCTTATGATATAGAATTATATGCAATTGTACAAGATTTGAGACATTGGAAACATTATTTGGTGCCCAAGTATTTTGTGTAATTTATATATCATATTGCTTTAAAATATCTGAACACACAAAAAATTGAATAGTAGACATGCAAAATGGGTCTCTTTTCTAGAAGACAATACTTTTGTTTTGGATCATAAATCAAGGAAGAAATACCAAGTTGTAGATGTCTTGAGGAATTGTGTAGTTCTTTTAACTACCATAGAGTCTGAAGTAATTGGATTTGAAGCAATCAAAAACTTATATGAACCTAACAATAATTCTTGGGAAGTTGTTGAATAGTTAAAAAATCCATTTCTTGGGCGAATGGAGAACATTCAGGGTGAATATCTTATGCAAGATGGCTATCTATTCAACATAAAAGAGTTATGCATTCCTATTGGCTCTATGAGACAAAATATTATCATGGAGTTTCAAAGAAGTGGTATAGCTAGACATTTTGGAAAGGATAAGATAATAGCCTTAGTAGCAGATAAATATCATTGGCCAAAGAGGAAATGAGACATAACCAGATATGTGGAGAGGTGTAGGATTTGTCAAGTAGCTAAATGAAACTCACAAAATATCAGGATGTATATGACATTTCCCATGACCATGAAACCATGGATAGATCTGAGGATGGATTTTGTATTGGGGCTTCCAAACACACAATGAAGTAATGATTCCATCATTTTTGTTGACAATTTCTCAAATATTGCCCATTTTATTGCTTGAAATAAAACTAGTGATGCTAAAAAGGTGGTAGAATTATTCTTTTAAACAATTATTAGACTACATGGTGCTCAAAAATCTATCACCCCTAATCGAGATACTAAATTTGTGAGTCATTTCTGGAGGACTTTATGGAAGAAGATGGGGACAAAGTTACATTTTAGTAGTTCCTATCATCATCAAATGGATGGACAAACATAGGTGGTCAACTAGAATTTGGGTAATCTATTAAGATGCATTGTTGGAGAGAAGCCAAAATAATGATATTTTGCATTACCCTGAGAAAAATGTTCCTCTAAATATTCTTTAAATAGGTCGATAGGTAAATACCATTTCAAGTTGTTTATGGAAGGAATCCTAAGGGTGTTCTAGATTTGGTACGACTATTGCTGGGTGATAGAATGATTGATGATGGAGATGCATTTGCAGAATACCTTATCCACTTGTAGGAAGAAGTAAGACATAAGTTACATGAGAGTAATGAGAGGTATAAGGATTCAATGGATGCTAATCATCGACATCAGGTATTTAATGCAGGTGATTTGGTGATGGTCTATCTATGGAAGGAGAGGTTTCCTACTGGGACATATCACAAACTAAAATATAAGAAAATTGGCCCATGCAAAATTGTCCAAAGAATCAATGGCAGTGCTTATGAGGTAGAATTACCCACACGACTTAACATTTTCCTTGTATTTAATGTCTCTGATTTATATACTGTCCATGGTGAGGATCAAGAGACTGATAGTGAAGATGAAGTGAATTGACCAAAAACCATTCCCAATAAGGAAATGGATATGATTATAGAGGTTTTAGATAGGAAGATTGTTCACACTCGCAAAGGAGAATACAATATATATCTAGTACAGTGAGAAGGAATAACACAAAAAAAACAACACATGGATCACATAATTGGCATTGAAGAAGTTGGATTAGAATAAATTGTAGCATTTTTAGGACAGGAACTTGCAAGAGTTGCATTCTTTTCAACTAGAGGAGAATTATGTAGGGACTTCTGATAGTCATAAATTTTGACTCTATTGTACATTTGGCTTAAAATTTTATAGGAAAATGTGTCTTCTAGTGTTCACAAAAATTGCAATCACCTCTACTCCAATTGGACCAAATCTCAACAAGTTTCTGGGTCAAATTCCACCACATAAGGCCTCAAAATTAGCCTTTTTTAGATTTACATTATTTTTTTTAAATAGTTTTCATTTTATGCATGTAGTTGCTAAGCGAATTTATGGGTGATGTCATTGGAATTAACTCTAAGTATTTGAAAATTCTCATAGCTTTTGGAGTAGTTTTAAAAATTGCAAAAAAATAATTTTTGTCAATCAGGTTGTGCCTATAGCTTGGATGTGAGATATAGCTATCCTCTTGAAACATGGAAATGTTCTCATTGATGGGAGAGAGAATGAATCTCAAGATTTTAGGCCGGTTCCTATTTGATTCAGAATATCACCTAAGACTGATTTTTATAGTTTGGGAAAAGGGAGAAAGGATAACTGAAACGTAATTAACTAACTAAGAGGGTGATACACATAATAGATTCATACTTCTCAAAATTTCAAACTAACATGCACAAAACATACACTAATGAATTCTGTAATAAAATTCACTATTCAATGCATAGGCTGACCTAAATTCCACCACTAGGGTTTGTACCACTAACAGTGACAATTCTACCAACAAAAATGTAGATTCTACAAAAGGTCTACACTCCACAACCTAGAATAGGAATTTGGAACAATTCACTAAACTATATTGTAAAATAATTTACACTTCAATGCAGAAATTTGAAAGGAGAAATAGAAAAACTCAGAAAGATGTATGAAAAATAGGGCAAGCTTTATTTTCCTCAAAATTTGTAAGATAGTTACGTGAGAAAGTATGAAAAATGCCAAGAAATACATGCATTCACTTGAACATAATCTGCATCAAACATGAACTGATGGCTGCAAAATACAAGAAAAAAGTTCAAAGGAACGAAGTGTTCAGTAATGCAATCTTCCCTCCTAAATTTTGAGCCCCTAAAACTAAAAAACAAAAGCTCAGATATATAGCCCTCAAGGCTAATTTAGAAAATCTAGATCTCTCTTAAAGCTCTCCTTCAAATAGATAGAAAACCCAAGATTTAATTCATAAATTATGCCTTAACTATAGCCCCCCCTAATGTTAGTATGTTTTGATTTACATGTTTTATAAAATATACCAATACACCTAAAATGTAACTCCAAAATATGAAACCCTAACTCATAGCATATATGAAAACCTACCAAACCTGACACCCTATCACTAGGGTCAACATGACCAATTTAAAAAATATATCCATCATTGGTACTGGATGCACTATCGAGGTACTTGGAGAGGTTTTCGTGGCATTTGGTGAGGTCATCGTGAACTGCAGTTAACAAAGCATTAACTCCCTCTTTCATCGGACTTCAATTTTTTCCAGAACTTGGCATATGCATTGTATTGCATCTCATTTGGCATTTTGTCTCGGGAGAGATGTTATGTTTTTTTGTTATGGTTCAGCCATGCTTGTGGTTATTGTTTTGTTTATGCTTCTCTGTGCTTCTGCGGTAATCTGGAGTTCACCATTTATGAACCCGAGTTGGTATTTGTAGCATATTTGGATTTTTATCTTTATCCTTGTCTAAAAAGAATGAGAGATATACTCATGTTGAGCATGAATCTCAAAGTGCAACATGAAGTGATCATTTTGTAAAGGGCTCAGACTCTTAATGTGATTGGATTAATTTTTATTTTTTTTAAATTTGGGTCATTGCATGCTATAAGATATGGCATTTTTCACACGTCATCATAGGATTCTTTCAGTTGAACTCGACCTCCAGTGCAGCTCTACTTTCTGGATTTCACATGCCATAACACATGGCATTTTTCTTTTTCATTTTCTTGGGTGGTGTTTTGGAATTTGGGTGTATGGTCGAACTGGAGTTTCATGCTATCTTTAGTTGAACAAGAGCTCCTCATTTTTTATGACACTTTGAGTGAGAAGAGCGTGAGCTCTCCCTACCATCACAGCCTCCACTTGATCTTGAGTCTTTGCATGCCATAAAAATCCTGAGAACTTAGGTTCTCTATTGTTTCCACCGCGGATCTACTTTGGAACTTGGAGTCTATTGCCATGAAACATCAAGCTTCTTACTGGAGCTTCATTTGAACTCAAACTTCAGAACTCAACCTCCATGCATGCTCAGTTTTTGTATTTCAAAGATAAGTTATTCTCTTTTTCTTTCCTTTGTTGAACATGTTGATGTAATCTATTTGTTTGTATTTCAAAGTTTTTTAGACACTCACTTTTACTCCAGCTGCTATTTATTTCTTCTGCCATGCTTATAATGAATTATTTTGGGGTTTTATTTATTTGGGTACCTATTTTCATAGAAAATAATTTTGGGTTTTACATCTTTATATTTTTTGTTCTATTTGTTGACTCCACCATGCATGCTGTTATTTTTGTTTATGGTTTCTTTCTATAATATCTATATAAGCTATCCATCATAATACAGAGCATCTTTTGTTGAATACCTAAATAGCTTATTTTGTTGATTTGGAAGTGAACTCATGAATGTTGATATTTGTGTCAAACAACGAATACGTGCAAGCTTTATGTAGTTATAACCGAGAGATGAACTCCATCCTCTTTTTCAGCTCTACTAAATGTTAAAACCATGTCTTAAAAATGAACTTGCCACCATGTCTGAAGGTCATTGTAATACATGGAGATAATGGTGTCTTTGTCAAACTAGAATCATTTTTCTATTTGCATCTTATCTTTTAATTCTATTGTTATGTTGTTTTCATTTATCATTATTATGTTTCACCCTACAACATGATAATAACTAGTGTAGCACTCTATTATTGTAACTCTGGTAATAAATTTGTACATGGGGTTCGAGCATGGGCTCGTGACACCCATGCCTATTGTTGTGAACAGAGCTTGATACCTTAATACAATGCATCTTTCCTTTTCATTCATACAGCTCTATGATATGCATGAATATTTACATTTATTCAAACATGAATAACTATATCCACAATAGCATTTTTTACTTGATGAAGATGCATAGTATTTTTATTTGAATACGCCAAAACAATACTGTTGTTTATTTTTTACTCCTGCACAAAGCAGTCCCTTTTGAGCATTAAACAACATGAAACAATAGTATTTTTTACTTGACCTCCTTTTGAATATGTATAACAACATCAACATTTTAATTTGCAACTTCATTCATAATAGTGTCACAGATACTTTCTTAAAAGAATATACTATTTTGTTCAACTTTTGTGTATACATGCATAAAAAGATATCAGTGTTGAGTATACATACTTTCTTTCATTTGATTGCAAAGAAGAATGTCATTGTTTTATCATCTTCTCTTATTCATTGATAGTAGTGTTTAGAACAATATGAATATAATAGCAAGGCTTAATTGTTTTCTTTTTTTGAATGCCAACAGTAATTAGAGCTTATACTTTCATTGCATATGCACTTAGTAATAAAAAAATGATATTGTCATTTTCTTTTTATCTTTGCATACAGCACTGTTATGTAAACATGAACAGAAACATCTGGATGCACTATAGACCGATGGTAACATTGTTAAGTTAAATATGCATTTCGTTAATTTAATCTAAGTCAATTGACTCTTCTCTATCTACATACTTCTTTGCAACAACATTAGTGGTTTTTCCATGTAAATACATTGTTTTTCTATTCTGTTTATTTGATGATTTCATATGCATATTTTAAACAACACTAAGATAAAGAATTTCACTTGTGAGGATTTGAATAATAGTGTTACCTTTTGATTTGATTGCAAGAAACCATTCATTTCTTGCATCCCCTCATAGCATTAAATAAAGAAACTCTAATTTGCAGCATTTTCATAATAACAAAATGATATCATTCATGCATTTCACATGCATATACCAACAATGTTGTTATATTCTGCATCTTCTATCAGTGCCATTAACTTGTAACAACACACTAACATCTTCTACTAACCTTTAGGAATTATATCTCTTCCTTCTGCATCCTCTCATCCCCAAAATTTTGAACTCTTAGCTTCTGGTATTGCATATAATGCATCTTGTGAGGTTCGAGCATGGGCTCATGAAACTTCACTACATTTTCCTTTTATCGTCTGCAACTTGTGAATTTATATATCATGTTTCTTTCTGCATTTGAATATTCTTTTGCCTGTCTTGCTTGAACACAACACTAAATCAATTTGTTAGGTTAGTGAACAGAATCAACCAATCAATGTTTGTGTGTGAGTGTCATGTGAAATGACATTCATGCATGAATGTTAGTTGACTGGTTGTGTTTACTAACCTAATATGTTTGATGTTCCGAACTACAAGAACTAAATCCCTTTAATTCAGATATTTGATTTCACAAATAGCAACTTTTGAAGAATGCAGAATGATGACAATAAACAGTAAAAAGGTTTCATGGAGTTATGTCCTTTTCATACTTTTATTTAGTTGATGTAGATGCATACATTGCTGATGTATTGATGTTACTTGGTCTAACTATTTCATCTTCTTATGATGCAGGTCAGGACCAGAAGAAAAATTAGGATGTATAACAAATAGAGACAAGGCCAAAGACATGAAGATTCAGATAATGCAGTTAATCAGCACCAACATGCAGAAGACCTCTTAAAGGCAATGCATGGACCCATAAACTTTGTATGCTTCTATCTTACTTTCAAAATTGCATATGTTCTCTAAGTTCTCAATATGAAAGATGTAACATGAAATAAACATTTACCTAATACATTTAGTTTGAATGCACAATGTAATGATCAATTATGAATTTGCAAATTTTGAGTATGATCAATACTTAGAGTACAATAACTTGATAATATGAATGCATTACAATGTATTTAATCTTCATAAGCTAAATAGTAATGTTGAAGAGGTGTACCTTTATGTAATCTCTTTAATGTTTATATTTTTCATTATGCATTGTATACTTCATTCTTTGTATTCCAACAATTGTGCAACTTAGAACATCAATTATTCAATCCATAATTCAATGTAAAAGTAGTGTCAACTTACCAATTTAGTATGCAAGCTAAATTGGTAACATTTTTTTGGTGACCTCATAGGGGTGTTTTCCTTCTGAATAGATTCAGACTAGTTTCCTTTTGCTTATCCATTGGGCCAAAGTCTTCAACTTTAGGGACAACTGAACCTTCTTAAACTGAACACAAAACTGCCAACCGAAAACTGAAACTAAACCCAAACTTTTGCTGACCGCACTTAGAGAAAGAAAACTATCACTGAAAACTTCTAATCTACCCTAAGCTAATCAATCATGAAAGCCTCAGATACATCCATTAACTCACTGATTGAAATAGTTTCCTTTTTTCACTAACAATGGATGAGATACATGCATATAGGCAACTTAAAATAAATGTAATATAACTTGAAAGATCTAAAACTTATGTAGCATGTCTCAAAAATTATAGACTAAATCACATACCTCTTGGATTTGATTAACATCAATAAATATTTGAGTGATATAAACATGCTAGATCTGCTTCTCTATAACTGGAATATTAGGAATAGGCCCCATTCTGGAAAGATGCCATATTGGGCAGCCTCTTGTAATAACAGATTCTGATTTTCTGCTGCTGATTTCTGTGATTTCAACTATCATTTTAACTATGATATCAATTTGATCAGAAATTCCTATCTCTAGAGAATTAAGAAGGTGGATAACTGCATTGTCTACCTGATGTGGTTGATCATCATACTCTTTGTTTGGAGAATTTGGCTCAATCTCATATCTCTGCATGCTATTTTTGCTGATCTGTTCTTCAATCAGCACTCTGTCAACTTCATATTTAGGTATGTGCTGAGATGTAGCAACCACCACATGTTCAATGACTTGTTAAACTTGGCTCTCTCTATAAGGAGGGGAATGAGGAACATCTAATTCTACTATAAATACTTCAAGACTATCCCAAAAATTAGCCTCATCATCATGACTTTCATTGTTGCATAGGATAGAACTGATATTTACCTTGTTGCCATTGTCATGCATGCTCAAAACATCAAAACCTTGAACTTCTACTTGATGTCCTATAACTGATGAGGCTACGATCTGATTTTCACCTTCTTCTTTACTATCAAAGCCTGGAAGTTCTTCTAATAAGTCATAAGAAACTTGAAAATTACCAACCTATTTATCATTTAGATCCTGTATCTCTATACATGTTGCCTCTTCTACCTCTGATAGAAGATCTTCATATTGTTGTTGATCACAACTTGCTAAATCTATTAGCTCACATACATTTTCCTTATTGACAAAACATGAAATTTCTTCAAACAAATTAGATGAGTCATCTTGAGTGAGTTCTTCATAAGGCTGCAATTTCTCTCTAACAAGTCCTTGTGCTAGAAGGATATCACCAAAACTTCACGGGAATGAAATATTTATAGGCTCTTGGAACATGGGAGTAATCCAACTTGGAATTTCACATTCAAGAGATTTAGGAGACTCAGCTTCCCCAAAATGCATGAATCTTGGAATTTTGCACTCATAAGCCTTTTGTTCAATAACTTGTAATCCTAGCTCAGTCCCCTCCACAACAATTTGATGATCAAGATCCTCTTCAAATTTCTTCTTTCTCTTCTTATATAGTTGATCCTCATGATATGCATGATAATGTAACTGCTCCTGTTTGAGCTTTTGTGCACATAATGCTTCCCTTTGAAGAGAATATTCATGAGCCTATGCAGAAACATATTGATTGGGGGCATACTGAATATATCGATAACCTGCTATGATATGGTAACTTGGAGTAAAAATAGGCTTTGGATGATTTTAATATGGCCAATTATTAGCCCATTGAGCATTATTTTCATGGTAAGGTGGCAAGTATTCTTTCTGCCCACAATAATATGACATTTCTATTCATGTAATAAGCTGGAAATCTGAATATGAAAAAAATGATTTGAAGAATACCAGCACTTGATCTCTTGAAACCAATAAATCTTTTGTATAGGGTCTCCAAGTGTGTGCTTGAATCCTGCCTCCAAAGGCTAAATTACCACTGTTCACACCAAAACAACAATAATAAACAAGCTCAAGAAAACTGTGAAACAATTCAGGTCCCACCGGACGTGCCATAAACTATTGTCAATCAAGATTGTGCCTATAGATTGGATGTGAAATCTAGCTATCCTGTTGAAACATGGAAACGTTCTCATTGATGGCATAGAGAACGAATCTCCAGATTCGAGGCAGGTTCCTATTTGATTCGAAATATCACCTAAGATTGATTTTTATGGTTTGGGAAAAGGGAGAAAGGATAACTAAAACTTAATAAACTAGCTAAGAGGGTGATACACCAAATAGATTTAGACTTCTTAGAATTTCAAACTAACATCCACAGGACATACACTAATGAATTCTTCAATAACATTCACTATTCAATGCATAGACTGACTTAAATTCCACCACTAGGTTATGTACCACTAACAATGAAAATTCCACCAACAAACATGCAGATTCTGCAAAAGGTCTACACTCCACAACCTAGAATAGGAATTTGGAACAATTCACTAAACTATACTGTAAAATACTTTACACTTCAATGAAGAAACTTGAAAGGATTGATAGAAAATCTCATAAAGATGTATGAAAATAGGGCAAGCTTTATTTTCCTCCAAATCTGTAAGATAGTTACATGAGAAAGTACAAAAAATGCCAAGGAATATATGCATTCACTTGAACATAATCTGCATCAAACATGAACTGATGGCTAAAAAATACAATAAAAAAGTGCAAAGGAACCAAGTGTTTAGTAATGCAATCTTCCCTCCTAAATTCTAAACCTCTAAAACTGAAAACATAAGCTTAGAAATATAGCCCTCAAGGCTAATTTCAAAAATCTAGATCCCTCTTAAAGCTCTCCTTCAAACAGATAAAAAACCGTAAATTTAAGGAATAAATTATGCCTTAAAACTATAGCCCCCCTAATGTTGGTATCTTTTGATTTACATCTTTTATAAAATATACCAATACACCTAAAATGTAACTCCAAAATATGAAACCCTAACCCATAGCATATATGAAAACCTACCAAACTTCATTTTGTTATTACTAAGTGCATATGCAATGGAAGTATCAGTTCTAATTACTTTTGACATTCAACAAAAGAAATCAAGTAAGCCTTGCTATTATCTTCATACTGATCTAAAAAATACTACCCATGAATAAGAGAAGATGATAAAATAGTGACATTTTTCTTTGCAATCAAACTAAAGAAGGTATGCATACTGAGCACTCATATATTTTTATGCATGTATACACAAAAGTTGAACAAAATAATATATTATTTTAAGAAAGAATCAGTAACACTGTTATGAATGAAGTTGAAAATCAAAATGTTGATGTTGTTATACATATTCAAAAGGAGGTCAAGTAAAAAATACTATTGTTTCATGTTGTTTAATGCTCAAAAGGCAGTTCTTTGTGCAGGAGTAAAAGATAAACAGTAGTATTGTTTTGGCATATTCAAATGAAAATACTATGCATCTTCATCAAGTAAACAATGCTATTGTGGATACAGTTGTTCATGTTTGAATAAATTTAAATATGCATACATATCATAGAGCTGTACAAATGAAACAGTAATATGCATTGTCTTAAAGTATCAAATTTTGTTCACAAAAATATGCATGGGTGTCACGAGCCCGTGCTCGAACCCCATGTACAAATTTCTTACTGGAGTTACAATAATAGAGTGATAATCTAGTTATTGTCATATTGCAGGGTGAAACATAATAATGATAAATAAAGACAACATAACAATAGAACTCAAAGATAAGATGCAAATAGAAAAATTCTTCCAGTTCTTATTGTCATTTTCTTTTTATCTTTGCATATAAAACTATTATGTAAACATGAACAATAACATTTGGATGCACTATAGACTGGTGGTAACATTGTTAACTATAAGTATGTATTTCCTTAAAATTGAATCTAATTCAATTGACTCTTCTATATCTGCATACTTCTTTGCAACAACATTAGTGTTTTTTCCTTGTAAATGCATTTTTTTTCTCTTCTGTTTATTTGATGATTTCATATGCATATTTCAAACATCATTAAGATAAAGAAATTCACTTGTGAGGATTTGAACAATAGAGTTACCTTTTGATTTGATTGTAAGAAATCATTCATTTCCTGCATCTCCTCATAGCATTAAATAAAGACACAGTAAATTGCAGCATTTTCATAATAACAAAAATTATATCATTCATGCATTTCACATGCATGTACCAACAGTGTTGTTGTATTCTGCATCTTGTATCAGTGCCCATTAACTTGTAACGGAAACCTAACATCTTGTACTAACCTTTAGGAACTATATCTCTTCCTTCTGCATCCTCTCATCCCCAAACTTTTGAACTCTTAGCTTCTGGTATTGCATGTAATGTATCTTGTGAGGTTCAAGCACGGGCTCATGACACTTCACTACATTTTCCTTTTATCATCTGCAACTTGGGAATTTATAGATCATGTTTCTTTCTGCATTTGAATATACTTTTTCTTGTCTTTCTTGCACAGGCCACCAAATCAATTTGTTAGGTTAGTGGAAAGAATCAACCAATCAATGTTTGTGTGTGAGTGTCATGTGAAATGAGATTCACGCATGAATGTTGGTTGACTATTTGTGTTTACTAACCTAATATGTTTGATGTTCCGAAAAAGGTTTATTAGCTACAAGATCTAAATCCCTTTAATTCAGATATTTGATTTTACAAATAGCAACTTTTGAATAATGTAGAATGATGACCATAAATAGTAGAAGGTTTCATGGAGTTATGTCCCTTTGATACTTTTATTCAGTTGATGTAGATGCATAAATTAATGATGTATTGATGTTAATTGGTATATTTACAGTCCTGAAAGTTTGATTGTAGCATGTTGTTTTGTTTTCCATGTATTGCTTAGATCCAATTCAGATCTAACTCTTTTCTCTTCCTATGATGCAATTCAGGACCAAAAGAAAACTTAGGATGCATAACAAACAAAGACAAGGCCAAAGACATGAAGATTCAGATAATGCAATTAATCAGCCCCAACATGCAGAAGACCTCTTAAAGGAAATGCATGGACCCCTAAACTTTTTATGCTTCTATCTTACTTTCAGAATTGCATATGTTCTCTAAATTCTCAATATGAAAGATGTAACCTAAAATAAACATTTTCCTAATACATTCAGTTTGAACGCACAATGTAATGATCAATTATGAATTTTCAAATTTGAGTATGATCAATACTTAGTGTACAATAATCTGATAATATGAATGCATTGCAATGTATTTCATCATTATAAGATGAATAGTAATGTTGAAGAGGTGTACCTTTATGCAATCTTTTTAATGTTTATAGTTGTCATTCTGCATTGTATACTTCATTTTCAGTTTTTCAGCAATTCTGCAACTTAGAACAACAATTATTCAATGTAAAAGTGGTGTCAACTTACCAATTTAGTATGCAAACTAAATTGGTAACACTGATTTTGTGGAAATTTTCCAAATAAGGTAATTTTCAGATTGTAGTTAAATTTGTGTTTTCTCTCATTGTAGTAGCAGAATGGATTGGGGATTAATGAAGCACAATTAAATTCTGAGCCTTTTTTTTCATTTATGAGTATTGATTAAGGGTTGAAAATCTAGTCACGTCACCTCCTTTGTAATGATGAAGGAAGATGGAGCAATCACATTTTTCCCCTTGTATTTGGAGGCTACTACATGTGAGTGAACTTGTCACAATTTGATAACTCAAGATCGTGTATCTATCACCTCATACAATAAATTTTGTAAAATATTGATTCATAGGTTTAACAAGAAGAACCTTGAAGTTGAAGTTTACTTAAAAGATTTGAATTAAATGATTCAATGTGATTCAATGCAAGACTATGCTATAGAATTTTAAAATCTATTGACAGGGTGCCAAGAATTGTAGAGAGATATTCCTTATAAGATGCCATCAAACAAGGTTTGATTGAGGATTTTGAACCACCTAACTTATAGGAGGCCATCAAGAAAACTTTGGCATTGTCTAGATAATTATGAGCCAAATAATAAGTTCTAGACTAATACCTTGATTCCAATGGATCCTTTATACAAAAATGTATAGTAGACCAAGAATGTATATCAAGAATCGAGACATTAAGGTGAGGAATGAATTAAGAAGGATTCATGCTTCCATTGCACTTTGAGGAGCAATGTAATCCTAACAATCATAAGTTAGAAAATGATAGGAACATTACATTGAGATAATATTTGATGATGAAGCAAGATATGAGGAACTTGAACTACAGAATAAAAATAGAACCCAAATAAGAGATAGAAGAAGAAAAATATCAACCATAAGAGGATTAGGACTGCATCTTATGAAGCACTCTGGCCATGATCTGTAATGGTCCAAGATACAACCAATTTTCATGAGGAACTAGAACTACATAAGTGAACAATAACCCAAATAAGAAATGGGAGATTATAAATATTATCCTAAAGGGGAATAGGACATCTTATGAAGCACTCTTGCCATGATCTCTAATGCTCTAATATGCAACCAATATTGCATCTATTGAGCCCAATGAGGTCAAAGGGTGATTATACTCTAATACCACTCTAGTTGACAAAAAGTTGATTTCCTTGCGCATGAATGCCATTTCCACTCTTTTTAAAGAGCCATCTGTTCAGATAACAAGCCTCCATAAGATATTTTCACTAAGTCATCTTACAATGAAACTCACTCTCCCTCTATTGACTTCTTGGTGAATCCAAACAACATCATGAATACCACCTTTCCATTTCTGAACAATATAAATGCATTTTTAGAATGGAGAAGTTATAGGCCTCCATTCATTTCCTTGCAGCCCACAAAACTTTGAGTCCTTGCACAAAAGCTGTGTATATTTCTTGAATTGCATAAAGAGTCATCAAATTAGCTCCTTAAATACCAACAATGGTGGAAAATATGGACTAAATAATAATCATAAAACTTGCGACGAGCTTGGGATCCACCATGTGGTGGCGGAACATAAGGGGAGAGAAGAAATGAATATATTTTTTGTTTATCCTATTTTTTCAGTCTCATTGAATCGGGTGTGAGAAGTTAACAGATAGAAATTTTGTATATATATATATATATATATATATATATATATATATATATATATAAGAGAATAATGATGATGATTTAGTGATCTATTATTTTTCCCTTCTATACTTTGGAATTCAGCATAAATTTTTTCCTTTAGGGCCCGTTTGGTGCCAAGCATTAACCTGGAATAAGCATTAGTTAATGCTAGAATAATTTAATTCTCTGTTTGGGGCATTTTTTGAATTCTCGAGTTAGAAAACTAATCCCCATTTTGGGGCCAATGCTTGCATTAGTTAATTCTAAAAAAAAGCTGGAATTCCTTTCTTATTCGAGAATAAGCTATTTATGGATTCAAATTTATTTATTTTTATTAATTTTTTTATAAAAAAAAAAAAATTTGAAATATTTTTTTAATCTTTTTTTTTCTTTTTAATGTGAGTATGTATATATATACACACATGTGTATATACATGTGTGTGTATATACACACATGTATATATACACATGTGTATATACACACATGTGTATATACACACATGTGTATATACACACATGTGTATATATACACACATGTGTGTACATACATGTGTGTATATATACACATGTGTATATACATGTGTGTATATACACACATGTGTATATATGTGTGTATACATGTGTGTATACATGCATGTGTATATACACATGTGTATGTACACACATGTATATGTGTGTATATGTGTATGTGTATATATGTACACAAGTTAAAAATATATATTATTCAAATTAATTAAAAAAATAAAAAATAATCCTTATTCCAATTCTACAAGATGGGATCCAAATGGAGAATAGCTTATTCCAGCTTTCATTTTTAGAATTAATTAATCTGATAATAGGCCCTTATTCTGGAATAGGCCTATTCTGGATAAGTTAATGCCATGCACCAAACGGGCCCTTAGAAAAGAACATGTCTTGTTGAATCTTAAGATATTATTTAATGAGTCTACCACCTTTAAAATATTATGAATCATGACGAGATAAGCACACAAACTCTTCTTTCTGCTTAATTTATAATAGAAGTTAGAAGACTCTTTAATAAATGTATCATTCTTGTAACATGCGATATTGACCTTTTTCTTCATTTGATTTCTCATATAAATGGATAAGATTTTTGTCCATTTTGTTACTTCTTACCATGTGACATTAGTAGATCTCCTATAAGGATATCATCGTCATTCATTGTGGTTTAATTTTGTGTGCAATCATATTGGGTAGAAACATAATAACCTATGGTATAATTACTCTTTCCTGCATATTAGGAGGTGAGAATAGTTTAGAAACATAGTCGTTTAATAAGAACCCTTTACCCTTTGTTACAAATGTTTCTTTTGTAAATATATTCTTTCTTGCAAAGAAGTATGTCCTTCATGGGCTCTCCTCCTTTCTTGGAGATATATATCCTTGATTAGGACCTCTTCCTTTCTTGAAAGAATAAGTCTTTTATGATAATGTATCCTTGGTCTTGAAAGTGTGCATTCTTCATCAAGAATCCCTTCTCCTATTGCTTATAAAATTAAGGATTCTTGGTAAGGATTTACTATCAACATTAATCTTGCAAATCAATCCTTATTTGAAGATTTCCTTCTTTTGTGGAGGTAAGTATCCTTAGGGAAGGTCCTTCCTCTCTTTCTTTTCCTTCATGGTAGCCATGTACCCTTGATAATAATTCCTATAGGCTTATTGCAAGATGTTTCCTTTGAAATGATATCTTCCTTTTTTCAATATTTTTACCTTTTATAAAGATCTCCCCCTAGCTTGGACACATGCACTCTTATGAAGGATATCTCCTTGGTGTTGAAGGCGTATACCCTTTATATGAATCTCTCTTTTCCTGTTTGTATCAATATCTACCAATAGTGTAATTAAAGGTTCCTATGTAAGGGAAGTTTGAGTATGATTTCATCATCCATATCAAAGAATGAATCATTTGTCAAAAGAATAAAATGGATCAAAATTTTGCAACTAGTATTTCACATCCCATTTCCATTACAAAGTAGAAATGAGAAAGAATATTGATGGATTTCACCATGAGAATTCCTAACGTCCAAAGTAAGAATTAAATATTTGTAGTTATAGAAATACTATGATATATGTACAAGTCTTTCTTATCTCTATATTTTAAGTCACCACAAGTTGTCGATATATTCCTCAAGGAAGTGATTAAATTTGATGGACTACCCAAGAATGTCGCAAGTGATAATAATCAATTATTTAGGATTTTATTTTGAAAAGATCATTTCCTTTCAGTGCGAATTGATCTCACCACTAAACTAGCTACTACCCATAAATAGATGGCCAAACAATAGTTATGAATAAAGGGGTAGAAGGATGATCTCAATCTATATGTATAGAAATAATACAAGTTAGTTTTACAATATCTATTCACCCTCCTCTTTCAAAAGGTAAAAAGTACCCTAGGCTTATTCTATATAATGTATTACTAGCTAAATTATGAGTTGAATCTTGCCTCAAATTTTTATAATTGTTTAGTAAATATATAAGTACAAGAAAACAATTCCTTTAGATATAATAGAGAGACATCAAGGAGACACATAATATTGATGAGTGCTTCTATATCTATTTATTAAAGGGGTCATTCAATAGCCACCATTCAACTTCCAACTTTAGATTTTGTATCAAAATATGTCAAAACCATAGCCATTTCTCTAGCTCACTCTAATAAGTTGCATTATATTCCATTTGCGTCAATTCATAAGTTTCAATCACCTAGCATCGTCATAGTCACATTAGCTTCACTTGCATTGTTGTCTAATTTCTATCAAATTTTAGCAATAATCATGAATTATATACAGGGTCTTTCCATAAGAATATCTTTGCTTTGTAAACTCATAATGGCATTTTTGATATCACTATTCGTTGTAGGTTGAAATAGTCAAGGAAAATCTATATTTGCAAGTGCATATGAATTATATATATCAAGGTTGAATCCAGAGTTTAAAATTATTATCATGAATTTAACGACCAATCTGAGTCCGTACATTACTTTTATAGTACAAGAAAGACGTAGAATAGTATCAAATACACAATCTATAAAACTTAGTCATCACATTCTATTTGTCTAACATTTAACTTCACAAACATAATAGTAACATTTATCATATCTAAATTTATATACATATATTTAATTCAAAATTTGTATTTACTTTTTATCATTTAATTCTACTTTAAAATCCAACCCACACATAATTTTTTTATTCCAACTCTTTCATCTTACTGAATTATTCTTACTGAACTATTCATTTATTTTTACTCACAAGTGAAATCTTTATTAATATTTGAAACTTTGTGTGAATATTTTCATTTTCACAATAACATTCTAACATTCTTGTAGCTAAAGACATGCGAAGGAAAGTGACCCACGTCTACTAATAGCCCACAGGACTTTGAAGGCTGAAAAGAAATATTGGGCAAAACGACGTGAATATGAAATAGTCCAGGCAAACTATTTAACAGACTTTGAATAAACGCAAAGTCTAAAACCTTTAGAACATGATTGTAATCCAAACAGTGACAGAGTTCTGATTTTAAAAAAATATCATCTATTGGCTGATATTATTATTAGAATTATCTATTGGCTTAAATTATTATTAGCCGATTAGGCTATTCCCTCTGAACAATCCTTCGCCTGTAAATCGTCACTTCGGATGCGCTCACAAACTCGGTGAATGCGGTAAAAGGTAAAAGTGTCAATCACTCACTTGAAATAAATGGGCAAGTAGACAAAATCATAGGGTGAATCAACTTCATTCTAGCCATAGTTTTGACTGCTTTTTCTGGAACTAGAGCTCATCAAGCAATTTTGTCAATTTAGGTTGGCTGCACCATAAAGATGACAAGTGAGAAAATGGACCAAGTTTAATTTGATAATTGTTAAATAATGGACTGTATGCAATCAAGTAGAAATTTGGTGGATGTCCATACCCTGTTTTAAAGCTCTGTTTCAGCACAGCACTGAAAAATGAAACATTCCAGTTGCGCGGCTTAGAAATGCTTGTGCGCATGCAAACCTTAGAGCTTCAGCCATTTTCTGCTTAACCGCCTTTCCCTGACAGCCATTAGCTCGCTAGCTTCCCACCTACTTGTCAATACATTGATCTCTGCGAATTCTCTGTTCTAAAATGTAAAAACCTAAATACTTGATCTTCTCTTGCTATGAATCCTGCGACCATCAATTTCTCTACCAACTAGAATTTATCAAAATCAAATTTTAACACAAACTGCCTTGGAGCAATAGTTACATTGTCAGGAACTAAACTAAGTCTTACAAATTTTCTTCCCAT
>MU228093.1:48244-62286 GCA_018584345.1 Thuja plicata
AAAAGACATTTAAGTTTAATAATTCTATGAGCGACAATTTTCCACGAAGATATTGTTGAGATATTATAAGTGTTTTAAATAATATTAATGTTGTAGACAGCAACCCATAATTCCCAGTCTGGTCTCTTTTTTTTTTATGTTTTCAGATAACAATTTATGACTAAAGCTTTTGACTGGCGATAGAATTTGAGTTGTAGATTTGGTTTGTAAAATTTTTTTACGAGACATATTATAAAAAGAGAGCAGTTATAAAGTCCACAATATCAAATGAAAACCCACTAAACCACTTAGTGGGCTTGTTTAGGTGGTCTTTGAAAAGAATAGTATTGACCATCTACTTTAGGTGGTATTTGAAAAGAATAGTATTCATCATCTACTATTTGGTATTTCTTTTGAAAAGAATAGTATGGATCATCTACTTTAGGTGGTCTTTGAAAAGCGAAGAATTTTTGCAGTTTGTAGGTTGATAGTTTTGGTTATTTCCAATACAGAATGGTATAATCTGAATAATATAAGTTTCTCTCTCTCTCTCTCTCTCTCTCTCTCTCTCTCTCTCTCTCTCACACACACACACACACACACACAGGGAGGTGGACTATTATTTGAATGTGTTGACTCTAAAGAACTTAAATTTTGGTGAATTTGTTAGCCATATTTTACTATCAAATCAATTAATGACCCTGTTTTGGCGGCAACATCCTTAAAGCAAAATTTCTTTTTGTTTTTCAAATTTTAAAAGTGCCTAGTAAAGATTTTGATGTGACTAGTGATGCTAGTACAACACGCCCTCTGGCTCCACATGAAACACTTGTGACCTGGATGAACTAGTGAGAACACAAATGAGGGACCACATCCCCTGATTAGAAAGTTGAAACCTGCAAGCACATTGGATCAACAAAAGGCACAAGCCCTCAATCACAATGGCACAGCAGAGGTTTGAATCTGCGTGAGGACAAAAACAATACCACCACTTCACCAACACACTAAGTGGTGAACCACCCCAAAAATTGAGTATTATATAATAAAGGAGTTAACTATTATTTTGGCCTGTAAACTAACTTAAAGGCCTATAAATAATTGGTTGTGTAATGTGAAAGGTATCATATCATAATTTTCTCTTTGTTTAATCATTGAAAAGAAGTGGACAAAGTTTTATCTCCTGGACGTAACCCATATTGGGTAAACCACATTATTTCTCCATGTTCTTGTATTTTTTATTTTTCCTCTCTTATTTCATATTATATTTTAAATTTGTTTATTGCTTTGGTCTATCTTAAAACCCTAAAAACTAGTATCGAAGTTGTATTTCGATCATTTTGGTAGATTTTTTTAGATGTGTGGGAGCAATGGTAGAACAAGGAAAATTTAAGGCCGATTAATTCAATAGCCAAAAGCATAAGTTTTAGAAGATACACATGAAATATTATCTACATCAAAAGGATCTTTATTTATAATTAGGTGGAGTATCAAATAAGTTGTTGCTGGAAATGAGATAAGTATTTGAGAGGGGAGGGGTGAATCGGTTACTCCAAAATAAATCCTTGTCCCTTAGATGTCTAAATACTTCAATATTGTTACTCGGGTTAGTGAAGATATTCTTCTGTAGCTCGGGTGTTCCTTCTGTAACTCGGGTGTCAAAATAATCTTTAATGCAATTATACTTAGAGATTAAGTGCAGAAACATAAAGCATAAAACAAGTAAAAAGTAAACATATGACACCAAGATTTAATGTGGAAACCCAATATGGGAAAAAACCACCAATGTAACTAGTTACTGTTTTTCACTCTTCTGAAGTGAGCCCTATTAGGACCCAACCCTGTTAAAGGTTACAATAACACACTATTAGGTGTGACCTATTTAAAGGATTTAATCACCCTATGAGGAGTGGCCTTGTTAGAGCTCTTCAACACTTCAATATGGAAATGCTACCTTGTGAGAGGATTTACAAAAGACGGTTAAGTCTACTCTATTAAGAGATTTTGATCACTGCTACAATTGTTAGAAAGTAACAATGGATTGAACTGTATGTGTAAGCAACTGTCTTTGCTGATTTAGATCTCTGCTTGATTGTAACTGGATCCTTGCTGATCAGATATTCTATTGCAGCTCCGAGTGTTCTGTATTCAATCATAATCCCATCTGATTTCGCCTTCACAGAATTCCACACTTTTGCCTTTTCACTCTCGCTTCTACTTACACACTTAGACTTCAACACATTCAATCCAAACTTGACCTTTCATAAATACATGGTAAGCCCTGTCAAGTCGGCTTGAATAAACTCTAAATGACAAATCATAATTCATTTAGGCTCATATAACCATTTAATTACATAACACAAATCACTGTTAGTCGTCTGCAACTGAATGCTCGACCAAGACTGAAATACCCGAGTGAACTTGATCAACACTGAACTTCTTCAATGTCCGAACTCAACTCATTCTATTTACCCACTGTGCTCGGTCTGAATGTAGACATTAGTGTAAAACCACTACATAAGTGTATATACATGTGTAACATCAATGACAATACACAACTGAATAATTGTCTTCAACAATCTCGCTCTTTAGCATTGATGGCAACACAACATGTCATAATACAAACATTTGTGGAGCAACAAAAAATTTCTTTAATGTCTTTAGCTTCATTCTGATTCTCCCTGTGACAATGTCCTTAACTTCATTCTGATTCTCCCTATGACAATGTCCTTAGCTTCACTCTGATTCTTATGTATTATAGAAAACTCTCCCTCTTTGACAACAGATGCCAAAGACTCCAATTCTACAAACAATATTTCTCTTTGAAGTTGTAATGTACCTAAATGTACTAATTCATCTGCAATGGGCTCTGATAGATCTACATCAACCAGAAGATTTTCACTTTTGCTCGGGTTGATGCATCACTAAACTGTATTTTAGTGACCTTCAGGTAGGGGAAGTACCCCTAGCTTTCCTCTAAGATACAAGAATGCATCCTTAGGTAAGGATTTGGTGAATATGTCTGCAACTTGTTCTTTGGTGTTGACATATTCCAACCTTACTTCTCTATTCTGTACTAATTCCCTCAAGAAATGATATTTTATTGTTATGTGCTTGGTTTTGGTGTGCATCACATGATTCTTTGAGATGTTAATGGCATTGGTGTTGTGACAGTAGATAATAACTAGTTCTTTTATCTCTTCCTTCATTCATGACAATAATTGCTTGATCCAAATGATGTTAGAATAGTTCACTGTTGCAACAACATATTCAGCCTCTGTTGTAGACTGAGAAATGCAATTTTGTTTCCTGCTAGTCCAAGACACTAACCTTTTTCCAAGAAAGAAATCTCTACCACTGGTGCTCTTCCTATCATTGACACTTCCATCCCAATCAGCATCAATGAATGCTTTTAAATCAAAATTTACACCTTTCTTATACCATAAACCATAGTCTTTAGTACCTTTCAGATATCTCATAATTCTTTTGATTGCCATTAGGTGATTATCTTTGGGATTAGCTGAAAATCTTGCAACAATACCAGCTGCCAATGCAATATCAGGTTTGGTGTGCACAACATATTACAATTTTCCAATCATGGATCTATAATTGGTCTGATCTACCTCTTTTGAATCATCATCCTTACATAGTTTTTGTCCAGCACACATGAGTGTTCCAATAGGTTTGGAATCTTCCATACCAAATTTCTTGGGTATCTCCTTGATATATTTTGATTGATTAATGTAGATACAATCGTTCATTTGATGTACTTGTAAACCAACAAAAAATTTGATCTCAGCAAACATAGACATTTAAAATTATTTGCTCATAGCTACAGAGAATGCTTTGCATAGGTCATCATAACCACTGAATAATATGTCATCAACAAATATCTCTGCTAATAGTATTTTGTTTTGTGGTCCTTCTTTGATGTACAGGCTACTCTTATCATTGGTTCTTTGAAATCCAATACTTATTAGATAGCTATGTAGTCTTTCATACCAGGCTTTGGGCGCTTGCTTTAGTCCATACAATGCTTTGTGTAGCTTGCAAACCATATTTCTTCTGCTGGGATCAACAAATCCTTCTGGTTGTTCAATGTAAAATTCCTCTTCTAGGATTCCATTCAAAAATGCAGACTTCACATCCATCTGATATACTTTGTATCCTTTATGTGCAGCATATGCCGGAAGATTTTTGACTCCTTCAAGTCTTGCAACAGGAGAAAAAGTTTCTCCATAGTCAATACCCTCTTCTTTAGCATATCCTTTAAAAATTAGTATGGCCTTGTTTCTAGAGACTTTCCCATTTTCATCCATCTTGTTTCTGAAAACCCACTTGGTTCTAATCACATTCTTTTCCTTTGGCCTAGGTACAAGAGTCCAAGTTTTTTTCTTCTCAATCTGCTCAATCACTTCATTCATTTCCTCTATCCAGCTTTCATCATTCAATGCATATTTAACAGTTCTAGGTTCAAATTCACTTAGTAAGCATGTACCTTTTAGTTTATTTCTTGTCATTACACCTTCTGTCTGATCTCCAATTATTTTCTCAGGTGCATGATGCCTTTTCACGTATCTAGAAAGTACTGGATCCTTCAATCTAGATTATGGACTTGATCAACTAGGTCTGTCACTCTCAAACATTCTTTCTTGTTCCTTTGTCTGATTCTCAGTTCCCTCTGACTATGACTCGGGTCCTTCAGTCTATGACTCGGGTCCTTCTACTAGCACTTCATGTTGCACATTTTGCAACTCAAGTGGTACAGTTTGTGTCAGTATATGTTGTCCCATCACCATTGCTTGAGTTATAGGTGTAGTATCAGGTTCATGATATACAAAATTTTTGTAGTCTTCGGGCTTTTTACTGCTCCTCTTCACATTTTTATGTAAACTCATCAATCCTGACATTTACACTCTCTATGACTTTATGAGTAGTAAGATTCAGACATTTGTATGCTTTTGTTTTACATGAGTAACCTAGGAATATTCCTTCATCACTTTTTGCATCTAGTTTCCCATTTCTTGCTTCCTTCAAGATGTAGCATCTACTTCCAAATACTTTGAAATAATGAACATTAGGTTTATAGCCATACCATAATTCAAAAGGTGTCTAATTACTATCTTTCTTCCAGTATTTGGCAGCAACATTCTTTTCAATCATTAAGTTTCTGGCACAATCCATAATGGATCTGTTTCTCCTTTCTGCTATTCCATTTTGATGTGGTGTACCAGGGGCAGATACCTGTCTTTTGATTCCTCTTTCATTGCAGAATTCATTGAACTCATTAGAAATGAATTCTCCTCCTCTGTTAGATATTACGCATTTTAGTTTCTTTCCTATTTCTTTTTCAATTCTTGCAAGATACCACTTGAATTTATGAAAAGCTTCTGATTTCTCTTTGAGAAACATGATAGTCATCATTCTGGAATGATCATCAACAAACAAAATAAAATATTTTTCTCCAGTATAGCTTGTTTTTCCAATTAGTCCACATAGATCAGTATGTACAAATTCCAAGACTTCATTAGTATTTTAATTCTTGCTCTTGAAGCTAGTCTTGCTCATCTTTCCAATTTGACATTTTTTGCATATTGCTAACTCAGGTTTCTTCAAGATAGGAATACCTCTAACTCTTTTGTTCTTGCTTATGTTTACCAGATTGTCAAAATTCACATGACACGACCTTTTATGCCATAACCAGCTTTGATCTACTTGTGCAATAAAGCATGAACCCTCAGTGAGATCAAGATAGAATAAATTACCTTTTGTTTTCCTGTCAGTTCCAACTAGGTTCCCTTTACCATCTAGGAGCTTGGCTTCACCATTCATAAATTCTACCTTGAAGCCAATTTTGTTCAGCTATGCTACACTGACTAGATTTCTCCTTAATCCTTCAACACAATAAGCTATTAATCTCTAAGTTCTGTTGATGATTACTGACCAACACTTAGTAATTCACTTAGGCAATTTTAGTTGGCTATCACTGTGGCCGAGCTAAAACTATCCAAGGCCGAGCAACATTGCCGAGCAGTATTCAAGTTGCCGAGTTGTATCATGCTGATCCGAGTAGGATACTTAGTGTCGAGTGACAGAGATGTTCAGTGCCAAGCAGAACAGTTTTTGTATACATGTCTGGAATGATTCAAACTTTGAGTATAAGTGTTCAGGCCGACTTGTATAATCTTTTTGGGCGGACTTATGTATGCATTTAATATTTTCCTACGGAGTTAGCTATGCATTTAATTATTTTATCCTATGCATGACCTATTGTAATCATTAAATGTAATGTCTTGGAGACATAAGTATTAGATCTTGATTGTTGATCTAGATCTCACTATCAGACTTGAATTGATATATAAGATTGCTTCTACACCGTATTTTAAAAAAAAAAGTGTGTGGAGAGAAGAGGTGACTGCATTTTCAAGTGAAATGCACAGAAGGTTATTTTGTTAAGAAGCAGAGTGATAGAAAAATGAACAGCGGAGTAAAGACATATCAGATTGTGAGATCATAGAAGGTACTAGAAATAGGAGATATGTCATTAGCATCTGAGTCCATAACGAAGGATCATTACTTGAAACATTCTAATCATTGTATCAGGTGAAAATCTCTTAATAGAGTGGTTCTAGCATACCTTTCTAAATCTCCTAACAGAGTGCTTACTTTATTGTAAGTTGAAATCCTTTCACATGGTAGATTGTAATGATCTTTAGATCTTAACCGGGCAGGCCTTTAACCAGGTAGATTGCATTTTGTAATCAACTTTTGTAGCCCTAACAAGCACACTTTATTGCTGCAGTAGTGAAGAATTTTGTGGGTGTCATCCCCACCCCAGTTTTACCTATTTGGGTTTCTAGGTTACCAAGTTCTTGTGTTATGAGTTATTTATTTCATGTTGTGGATATTATTTGATATTACATTAGATTCATATATGTATGAATGTGGATCAATTTGTTGTAAGTGTTTAAATTTGAAGATTTGATTCACACCCCCTCTCAGTATCTTGCTTTTCCATTATTGTATTTCCAACAATTGGTATCAGAGCTTAGTTATCTAGAAAGTCATAATCAGCTTGAGAATACAGATCTTGAGATGGAGATCTACAAGATGGGTAAAGTCATTGAGAATCAAAAGTTTGATATTCAGCTAGCACTACAACAGCTTGAGACAGCAAGACAGGAATTAAAGAAGTCCTTGACAGCAAGGAAATATTTGGCCAAACAAATGAATGACACTCATTATCAGGAAGAGGACACCACAAATCTATTTCAGAATGGAGATTCTACTGAGAGTGATGCAAAAATAGAAGATCTACTGGAAAAGAACAGTGCACTATGAGAAGAAGTCAGAAACTTAAAAAAGGAACAAGAAGCCCAAACAATAAGAATGTGTGAAGTTGTTGAACAGAAAAAGGAATTCAAAGATGACAAGGCTATGGCAGAAGAAGACAAAATAATGATGACTATTAGGCTTGATGATTGAACACATGATGTACAAACATTGACAGTCAATCAAGTTGACATGGAAAATCAACTGCTACTTGTGAATCAGGAGATCAGCAAGAAAGACTTAGAGATTGTAAATCTTAGATCTGAGAACAGTCAGTTGAAATATGAATTGAGATCTAAGAAAGAACTTAACAATAGAGTGAATGATTCCAATGCAGCTTTGAGCTACTTTGAACAATTAGTGGAAGCATCAAGAAGACCTAAAGATTCTTCTGGATTAGGTCACACTGAACAAAATACAACCACTGAAGAAGGATAATTATCTAAGACAGGTGAAAGAAGGTATGCAAAGCCAAGAAAAAACAAACTTGTTTGCCACCACTGTGGGAAACTAGGTCATTCAACAAACATTTGCCGAAGAAAGAATGGTAAGTCCAATCCTAAAACCAACTTTAATGCTTATTTCTTTAACTGTAATAAGGTTGGACATCAAGCATGTGAATGTAAGTTAAAGTCAAGCAATGCACCTTCCACACCTAGACTAAATGGTAATTGTTATAATTGTCAGAAATATGGTCATAGAGCACAAGATTGCAGATCTAAAGGTAAAAATTAATGGACATCAAAGGCACAAGAGAAATCACCAAGAAAAGGCAATGCTTACAATTGGGATTACAACACATGGCATAGTTTTCATTACTGTGGTGAGTATGGACATGTTCCAGAAAACTGCATAAGGATACATTTCAGAGGAAAGTCTAAGAGTTGGATGAATGGAAGCCTAGTTTGTCACAGTTGTCTGAAAATTGGTCATACAAGGAAAGATTGTAAGACTAGGGTACCTGCTCCTACTGTTGAGCATATTAGAGCATAGATGAACCAGACATGGGTTAAGAAATCCAAACCATGCAGCAGTGAAGCTAGTATAGCTGAGGTCACCCAATCCAATGGATCAGGTGATCACATCATCTCCAACTAAGCAAAAGAGGTATGTAAGGAACTAAATCTAAAATTCTCATCTTACATCAGTTCCTAACATGAAATGTACCAAAGTCCATATTTGCATATGTTAAGATGCACCAGGACACATTTTGAAGACAAAAATGCCGAGAAGAGCCAATTGCACTATAGGTGTCGAGCACCAGTTGTGGACACTAAGGCCGAGTTCTTTAGTGTGTGCCGAGTTTGTTGGCCAAGTAAGTTCTGTGATGGCCGAGTTTAGTGAGCCGAGTAGGATGCAAGTTGTGTTAGAAAGCCGAGGACAATTGGCTTGCACTAACTCAATGGCTAGAACATTTATTGCTTACCTACCTTGACCTCTTGAAGTCTATAAAGGATGAACAGTTTATTCTTCATTTTTACCTTATGATTTTCACTATTTACAGAGCCATTGAAGTAGTTGTAGAATTGATCTTAACGGAATTAGCATCAAAGATTTCATCAGCGTGCCGTCGACAATCCTAAGGTGAGCAATATGAAGTGCTACTTGCCGACGTACTCTGTTCTTCATTTTTTGAACCCTAATTTCAATATTATGGCTGCAAGCTCTTCCGCACCAGTCAAAAGTATGGAGGAAGAACTAGAGCATGTTCAATTAGTATGAAGTGATGAATGTGCACCTCCCAACTTTTGATTCATTCTTGAAAGTGCGATTCAGAGTGATCTAACCGGAGCTCTCTCATCCATTCCACCCAAGGTACTCATGATCCACGATGTAAGATCTTGTTACATGGTTAAAATTGGTGAAGTAGGTGATAGTGAATTGAGAAAATCCTACAGCAAACTATGTGTTGATGGAGTTCTGAAGGGAGAATTTAAACATTTAGCCGACAAAGGGTTAACTCATGCCATAGATTTCCCACAAGGTTTCAAAGACGAATGGATTAAGGTCATACTTAGCTGAGTTCATGATATGTGTATGTGGTTAGACAATGTACTAGTCAAGATAACTAAAAACATGATTCATCGAGTGACTGGATATCCTGTTGTTAACGGGAAACAGACAATGAGAGATAACTGTAAAGAGGAAATTACACTAAACACTGGAGTCATATGGAAAAATAGAGGTATGACTATCTGTACAATTAAAGACCTAGAACTTGACTTTGTAGTAAGAGTAATTGCACATAAGTTCTATTAGTCGAGTCGACTGGATAGTGTTCCTTATACAGCCGTTGACCAAGCATGGAAGATTGTTAAGAAGAATCATACATATGATCTTGTCGAGCTATAGCTAACACAACTAACTGAGAACCTAGCATCAATCAGAAAAGCTAAGAGCTCATCATGTAAGTTTGGTTCCTTACTAGTCTGCATATTTTTCTACATTCAACATACATTTCCTACATTGGGAGATATAGTTTGGAAAAAGGATAGACCCATTATAGTTCAGATTAGTGAATGTATTGAGAAATTAGGAAGTAATTTCAATATTATTATGGGGAGCTATTTTGTGGAATTTAAAAAGAGAATGAGATTAAGAACTAGGATTCCTAGATCACTAGTGGAGAAGCACTATGAAGAAATTTGTTTTCTAGTTAATATGGATAACACATATATCCAGGATGTGACACCTAGGGTAGCATGTTTAGAACCATTTCCCTATGAAATTAACATTGATGAAGCATCAACAACCATCATTGCACTCCTAGCCGAGGCAATTGATACTACAGCAGAAAGATTTGGTAATTTTGATGAAGCAAAAGTAAAAATTTCAAGAAGTTTAAAGGAGGGAACCATGGAGAGAAAAAGGAAGAAGATTGTGAAAAATCTAAAGAAAATGGTTGGTTTGAATAGTGATGAAGAACCTGAGGATGCACCTTTAGGCCTATCCACTGGACAAGGAGAAGATATATCTACAGAAGAGGAAGTCAGTGCATCTGAGGAGATCACAAAGAAAGCTAAGGGTAAGAAACCAACAATTGTCATAGTAACCAAGCCGAGTAAAGCTAAACATAAGGTTACACCTCCTGCAGCTAATTGTCCGAGGACTAGAGCATCTGCTGTTACTTCTCCACTAGTACAAACAAAAGTGTATGGAAAGAAGAAGGTTGGAGAAAGCAGTTTTGGAAAGAAAGGTAAAATTACTCCTAAGGCTGAGCCAAGTAAACCAGTTAAGAGACCAAGGAGGAAACTGCACTTGGAGATAGATAGTGATGATGAAAAGATTGAGATTGATGAACCCAACAACATACCTACTACACAATTAAAGAACTTAGCTAATATTGATGAGGTATGTGACAATTTGAGAAATTCAGCAGGGTTAACTACTTTCAAATTCATTAAGTATGAGAAACTGAGTATTCAAGACAAGCATAAATTTCAGGAAGCACTTTTAGATATGATGAGTACTTTTAAGTTAACTCCTACAGAGATAGGAAACCATGTGCCAAATGAACTGTATGAGTTTCTGTCGAGTAAATGGGAATTTGCACTTACTACAGAGAGACAGATCAGGGAAGGTACTTTAGCCAAGGTGATACATAAGTTCACATCAAAACAGAGAGCAAAATTCATTGAAGAATATAAGAATAGGTTTGTTCCTAAGCTTAGAGGTTATACTATTTTGAAAAATGATATTGAAGGATTAGTACAGTAGAGTACTAGGATTTGGAAGGAAATCTTTGCACTAATAGTTCCAAAAGACAAGAAATTTGATGAAGGGACATCTGATCAAAAGGCAAAAGAAGTAGAGATTACCCCTAAGCCACAGATGACACAAGATCAAATTGCTACGGAATAGGACAAGACTAAAGAAGCATTAGACTCAACAAATTCTGTTGATCTAACCGCAGATAGTCCAATTGACTACATAATTGACGATTCCAGCAATTTGAATGTCGAGGAACAAGATATGCCGAGTGGAACAAACACTGATTCACCTATTAAGGCAACTAAGACTGAAGGAGGAAAGACCACTACATCTGAAGAGAAAATTGATGAGATAATTGAAGTAATCAATGATCAGATAGGTGAAGAGAAAAATCAATCAGATGCACAAGAGGTAACTTCACAAAATCCACCTATTTTAGAGGTTGTCAAAATAGTTTTAGATAGTGATGTAGTGATGAAGGATAATGTTGACAAGCCTAAGGAACAAGAGGCACTACAAGTGTTGGTTGATCTACCACACTCTGCATCATCCACTCCCACAGGTCCTAAAACTGGAAGTATGCCTGATCCACAAACAATCTTGACAAAATTGAAAGAGGCAATGGATATTGACACTGTCACAGGAAAAGGTATTGATAAAATGCAGCCGAGCATCATCTCACCAGACTTGAAGAGATGGAAAATTATGAAGAAGAAGTCTCAAATTCTCGATGTCACATTAGATTAGGTAATTGTGATTCCACAATGGGATCCCAATGAATTGTCTTTTGAACAAATAGGGACTCTTCGGGAATTGCTTAAGAGGAAGAAGAGACAAGAAGAAATGAAAATCGAATAGAAGCAAAAGAAAGTCTTACATGACATCAAGGATATATTTGCAAAGGCTTTTGAATTAGAAGATGAAATGCCTCAAGCTCCCATTATTGATCAGTCAGTTCACATTGTACACAAGGTAACTGATGATGACATAAATAGAAATGAAAGACTTCTACAATGGTTCGAGAGTAGATTCGAGAGAAAAGTTCTGGAGAAAATCTCAGAAGAGATTGCAACAAAATAGGTTGAACTTTCTACTCTTGCAGAAATTTTGGAGAAAGTTACAGCAAACGTTTATTCTTTGTACAGGAAGCTATGTGATGTTGAATTCTTCACAAAGGATAATCTACAACTTATTGAGAAGCTACAGTTAGATTTGAAATCTACTGGCAATACTTTGAGTAAGGATGCTACCTCTAGCTCTTTACATTTTACTAAGTTGATCAATGCTCAACGAAGAATAGCCGAGCTTATGGCTGAAGATGGTCGGATTAGGGCCAATTGATCACCATTCAAACAAGCTTGTTTCCTCACTTGGAGGTAATACAGAAGGAACTTTCAATTGCAAAAGAGTTATCACAAAGAAATGCAAATCTCTCAACTGCACAAAGTTTAGTGAGTCTAGCTGCCGAGCTAGAGATAAAATTGGAAGTTATGAAGATTGCCAAGGAAAGTTGGGATGCTACATTTGCATCCACCCTACAGCTTCATAAACAATTTTTGGACAAGTATAACTTAACCCCACTTGCAATCAGTGACAAAAACAAGGGGTAAGTTGGTAAGGATACAGAAGTTGGTAAAGGTAAGGAAGTTGGTAAGGATACAATATGATAAATCAGTACAGAACAGGTACATTCGTATGTATTCTATGTAACTTTTTTTGTATGTATAATTCTGAGTATATTCCTAGGGGGAGTACTTAGTATACTCAGGCAACATTTTGATGGAATGAAATGAAGAAATGATAAGTGTGTTTTTGCCACTAATATCAAAGGGGGAGATTGTTAATCTCTAAGTTCTATTGATGATTAGTGACCAACACTTAGTCATTCACTTAGGCAGTTTTAGTTGGCTATCACTGTGACCGAGCTAAAACTATCCAAGGCTGAGAAACATTGCCGAGTAGTATTCAGGTTGCCGAGTTGTATCATTCCAAGCTGAGTAGGATGCTTAGTGCAGAGCGATAGAGATGTTAAGTGCTGAGCAGAATAGTTTTTGTATACATGTCTGGAATGATTCAAACTTTGAGGATAAGTATTCAAGCCAACTTGTATAAGCTTTTTGGGCCGACTTATGTATGCATTTAATATTTTCCTACGAATTTAGTTATGCATTTAATTGTTTTATCCTATGCATGACCTATTATAATCATTAAATGTAATGTCTTGGAGACATAAGTATTAGATCTTGATCGTTGATCTACATCTCACTATAAGACTTGAATAGATATATAAGATTTCTTCTAAACCCTATTTTAAAAAAAAAGTGTGTGGAGAGAAGTGGTTACTGCATTTTCAAGTGAAATGCGCAGAGGGTTATTTTGTTAAGAAGCAGAGATCAAGCAGAGTGATAGCACAGTGAACAACAGACTAAAGACATATCAGATTGTGAGATCATAGAAGGTACTAGAAAGAGGAGATCCGTCATTAGCATCTGAGTGCTTAACGAAGGATCATTACTTGAAACATTCTAATCATTTTATCAGGTGAAAATCTCTTAACAGAGTGGTTCTAGCAGACCTTTCTAAATCTCCTAATAGAGTGCTTACTTTATTGTAAGTTGAAATCCTTTCATAAGGTAGATTTTAATGATCTTTAGCTCTTAACCAAGCAGACCTTTAACCGGGTAGATTGCATTTTGTAATCAACTTTTGTAGCCCTAATAGGCACACTTTATTGCTGCAGTAGTGAAGAATTTTGTGGGTGTCATCCCCACCCCAGTTTTACCTATTTGGGTTTCTGGCTTACCAAGTTCTTGTGTTATGAGTTATTTATTTCATGGTGTGGATATTATTTGATATTACATTATATTCATATATGTATGAATGTGGATCAGTTTGTTGTAAGTGTTTAAATTTGAAGATCTAATTCGCCCCCCCCCCCGCCCTCTCATTATCTTGCTTTCCCATTATTGTATTTCCAACATAAGCATTATCACATTTGATTCCTTCTGTAAGAACTATGCAAA
>MU228093.1:73461-116129 GCA_018584345.1 Thuja plicata
GAATTGTGATGAAGAAACTCCATGAGGAGAAGTTGTCCATTAATTTGGAAAAATGTGATTTTTTGAAGCAAGAGCTGGTCTACCTAGGTTTTGTGGTGTCTCAAGGAACCTTGAAGATGGATCCTAGAAAGGTTGAAGCAATAATAAGCTGGCATATCCCTACATGCAGCACTGAGGTAAGGAGTTTCCATGGGCTTGCCCAATTTTATAGGAAATTCATTAGAGGTTTTAGTGAAATATGTGTACCAGTCCTAGATACAATTAAAGGTGGAGTGAAAACGAAATTCAAGTGGACTCCGAAGGCTGGAAAGGGTTTTGAATGGTTGAAAAAGAGAGTGGTTACACAACCTATTTTGGTTTTTCCAAATTGTGATAATTTGTTTACTCTAGAGTGTGATGCAAGTGGTATAGTTGTTGGGGCAGTTTTGAACCAAGAGAATAGGCCAGTGGCATTCTATAGTGAAAAGATGAATGAGGCTAAGAAGAGGTATTCCTCTTATGAACTAGAGTTATATGCATTAGTACAATCCTTGAGGAAGTGGAGGCACTATTTGTTACCCAAGGAATTTGTGGTTTATACTGACAACAAAGCTTTGAGTTTTATCAATTCTCGGGAGAAGTTAAGTAATAGACATCTCAAATGGATGGAATAATTACAGGCCTATACATTCACCATCAAGCACAAGAAAGGGTATCTAAATAAAGTAGTTGATGCTTTGAGTAGGAGACTCTTGACATTCCAAGAGGTGCAGTTGCAAAGTATTGGTTTGGAGAGTTTTAAGGAGCTCTATGAAGGAGATGAAGACTTCTTGGAAGCATACAAGGTATGTAAGGATTTCAAAAATCATTTCCATAGTCAATTTGTAGACTATACCATTCAAAATGATCTCTTATTCAGAGGAGGAAAGCTATGCATCCCTAGGGGATCTATGAGGGAGAATGTGATACAAGAAAAGCACAATGGGAGTTTAAGTGGCCACTTTGGCCTCAATAAAACACTAGAACTAGTACAAAGGTTCTATTATTGGCCTAAGATGCAGAAGGACATAAGGAAGTATGTGGAGAAATGCTTGGTATGTCAGAAAGCTAAGGGTACCTCCTCTAATGTGGTTTTGTACCAGCCTCTACCCATTCCTAATAGGCCTTGGGAATGTGTTAGTATGGATTTTGTGGTTGGGTTGCCTAGGACCAAGACTGGTTTGGAAAACATATTTGTGGTGGTAGATAGGTTTAGTAAGATGAGCCATTTCATTTCTTGAAAAACCACCCATGATGCTAGACATATAGCACACTTGTTCTTTACAGAAGTTGTCCGGATTCATCATTTACCCATCAACATAGTGTCTGACAGAGATGTAAAAATTATGGGTCACTTTTGGAAGACCTTGTGGACAAGGTTAGGAACAAACCTATCATTTGGGTCAGCCTACCATCCCCCAACTGATGGTCAGACCAAAGTTATCAATAGAGTGCTAGGAAATCTCCTTAGATGTTTGATAAAGGAGTATGGAGTGATGTGGGATCAATTTCTACCACGGGCAGAATATGCCTAGAATGACAGTGTTAATTAGAGAACAGGTAAAAGCCCCTTTGAAATTGTTTATGGGATACATCCTAGAGGTGTGATTGAGTTAAGACACTTGGCACATGAGGAAGGTAAGAGTGCGTATGCTGAAGATTTCACCTAATCCATGAAGGAGGTTCATGACCAAGTGAAAAGGCAGCTTCAAGAGGCTACACAAAGACTCAAAGCCAAAGTTTATGAAGGAAGAAGAGATAATCAGTTTGTTGTGGGAGATTTTTTCATGGTACACCTGAATAAATCTAGATTGCAGAAGGGAGTCCCCACCAAACTTCAAATGAGGAGGATAGGTCCTTGCAAGATTCTTGCAAAATATGGGCAAAATGCTTACAAATTAGACCTGCCATCAGATTTGGCAATCTCACCTGTCTTTAATGTGCAATATTTGGTGTTTTATAAGGGACCTACATCAGTACAAACTAATTCACAGACAGACGGTAAGAAAATAGTAGAAGATGTTAAGATTTCACCTATACCACCACCCATTGTTTTGAAGATTTTGGACTCTAGAGTCAAGAAAAGACTAGGCAGGGAACTTACATGGAGCATCTCATTCAGTGGGTAGGAAAATCAGAGGTTGAGGCTACTTGGGTGGCTGAGACTGAGTTCAAGAAGCAGGGAGTTGATCCTAAGCTCCTGTCCCCAGAGGTGACTTAAGTTCTTAGCCTTGGTAGTATGGTACAGGAGCAGCCTTGAGAAGCTAGTTGGAATAGTGGTTCTCATGTTATTTTGGGTGTGTGAGGGTGTTGAATACCCTCTTGAAGGGAATTTTAAATATATAAGGTCATGTAGACCAAGTGTGGTTAAGTTAGCTTGCAATTTGTGTTTCTATTTGTTTCAAATAGCTCATTTTTGGCTCATTAATGGCTTGTACTTGATTATGTGATCAAGTGAAAAGTTGATTTTTTGCATGTATTTAGGGTCCTATGATACCCTAAGAGGTCTAACTAAGGTTAAGTTAGGTCAGGATAATAGTAAAACTCTCTAAAGGGGAAATATGTAAAAGATGAAAAAATGTTGCTATGCAACATTAGCAACTTTTAAAAGTTGACAACATTTTGTTGTCTTAGAGGGTTTCGAGGTTTTAAGTGTTTTTGAAATGGTCCAAGGGGTGGAACATGTGTGTTGGGGGGATATAAGGAGAAAAAACCCTAATTTTGGTAGAGGGAAGTGATTGTACAGATTTTGTAATCTAGAGCCAAGAGTTGTTGAATGACAGTATAGCAGATTTGAGGATTTTTGGTGTTTTCTTATTGTATTTGGATTATATTGATGACTATGATCTTGTGAATCCATTGTTGGGCATGTTGTAAGGTGTTTTTAGTAAATAGTTAGTCTTTTAATTAATTTCCTTTTGAGTTTTGTAAATTCTTTTGTCTGTGACAGTCTGCTGTCCAGTTCTGACTGAGAAGCAAAGATGTGGACCTAACTCCACTTCCCACCATTGGTTCTGTATGGCCACTTGGGGATGGAGACTAGGTTTGTGGAGATTCAAGAATCTGGAAGGAGGAGATCTAAAGGTGCATGCAATTATTTTTAAGATCTTTCCCTAGGCGAGCTAAATGAGAAGCCCGGTTAGGAAGATCAAATAGAAGATAGTGTAAAATTGCAGGAGGTTGTTGTCATGAACCAAGAAGGCCATGGATGTGATGTTTGATGTTGTGCAGGTACTCCAGAACAAAGAGGTTTGTCCAAGAAATCATCTTACCAAGTTTTGAAGCCAAATACACAAAACAGGCCTAAAAACAAGGAAGAAGCCCTATTTCAGAAACAGGGTGTACGGACAGAGTTGAACCTTGAGACCTAGAAACTCTTGGTGGGTTTTTTCCATACTTGTGAACTGCCAAAACCTTTCTGGGGGTCCTTTGGAAGTTATGGCTGAAATAGTGATTTCCTAGATTCAAGGAGGCCTAATTGGGAAAAAGGCTACAAGGTCTAAATCCTAGGAAACTAGTGCTCGATTGGGAAATGAATGCCCTTGGAAAATTGCGACCCTATCTTTGAGTCATCCTTGGAGTGAAATGAAGCCCTTTACCTCCTACAACTCAAACCAATGGTGAGGGCTTGGAAGGTGTAAATGTGGAAAGTTCTTGTAGAGGACAAAATGGAGAACCTAGCAAGATGGGTAGATTCTTAGTAGAGGAAAGAGGTGGATCTTTCCAAGTAGTAGAGGGTGGATTGAGGAAGCCCTAAGGGGTCCTAGGAGTGACCAATAGGAGTTCAAGAAAACTCAAGAAGGATACCAAGTATCTCCCTATCAGAAAGGCATAACATCTTAGCAGAAAGTGCCCCATGCACAAGTGAAAGCAGTCTTCTCTTGGTCCTCTGGTGCAATTTTGATTTGGTTGTAGCCAGAGAAACAGTCCATTAGGGAGTAAATTTTGTACCCTAATGTCATATCCACAATCATATCAATTTTTGGTAGTGGGAAATCATCTTTTGGACATGCCTTGTTTAAGTTTTTAAAGTCTATACAAACTCTGATAGATTTTTCATGCTTCGACATTGGAACTATGTTGGAGATCCATTGTGCATAGTCAATTGCTCGGATGAATCCAGATTTTAGGAGTTTCTCTAATTCCACCTTGACAAGTAGAGCCACATGTGGATGCATTTTTATGAGTTTTTGCTTGACTGGTTTTACTCTAGGAGCTATTGACAGGTGACGCATGATAAGATTAGGATCTACACCAGGCATGTCAGAGTATGTCCATGAAAATTTTATCTTTTTCTCTTTGAAGAAATCTGTGAATTCTTTGAGTTATTTTGCAGATAATGATTTAGCCACATGAATAATGTGCAGATGTTCTTCTATACCCAAATTTACTGGCTGAGTAGGCTCAATTAGCACCGATGATCATTCCTAGAAATGACTCAGAAGCGCATCAAGTATCTTATCCTTAGGTTCTTTGGAGAGGTTTTCACCTTTGGATATGTCTATTCTTTTTACTTTTTTCTGCTCTGACACTGCCACAATGTGGTTTTCACTGCTAGAGCTTGTATTCTTTTTCTTTTTGATTTTATGACTAAGATACATGATATCACTGTCATTCATGCTAACACTGTCTTTGCTAGTGGAGGACATTACAGGTTCAACAACATGGAGATAACAGGCTAGAGCATAGTTGTTCTAGAATGTGAGGACTTTGTTGGATGAGGAAGGGGAATTCCAGTCTATTAGATCGGGATGTTGGAGTGAGAGAGAAGTGACGACTTCAATTGCATTCATGGTATAATCATCAAAAGTGCGGATTAATAGGCTTAGACCTAGAGCAATCTCATCCAAAGGTGCATTAAAATCCCTTTGACTCCTAGCAACCGTAGTAGAAGACACATTAACATTTATGGAATCAGACTCATTATACCTTACACTAGACCCTTTACCTATATCGAGAAGGTTTTTAGATGTATGTGTAGTATTAGCATTCCTGTCAAAGGATCCTTCTGAAAGACTGTCAAACTCATATTCATGGGAATTTGTGTCTGAAATTTGACTTGGGTATTTGCACCATGAAGGTTTGAGAGTTCTTGAGATACCGGCCTGTTCTTGTGCAAACTACTCTTGAAATTGTGATGGTATGTATCGTTCACCCTGGAAACCAGGGTCTTGTGACACTTTCCATTGTTTGTATGTCAGAGAACTAAATGGAATAGCACCATTGGAGTCACTACCAGCCTTACCTGTACTGGCATGTATTATGACATCATCTGGCTCAACAAAGAATGCTACCAGATCTGGAGGAATAGGATAAGGAAAGGAATCCTTGTCAGAGCTATCCTCTGAGGTGTCCACTATAGCTATGCCCTCAGGTTCTATTTCTGGTCTAGGTTTAGATTCAGATACAAATTTGTTAATGCCTAGATGGAACGGGATCCTCTTGAAGACTAAAATAGTTTTATCTTTTGTCTTTCAACTCATAGCTTTAATAGGTTCAGCTAGCCCATTACCATTTATCCCTATTGGACCACTCCCTTTGTATCCAAAGTGTTTCATGATTTTAAGACCTTCATTATTGGGATCTAGTTCACGAGCTGGGGTGGTCTGTGCATATATGTCCTTTTCTTTGTAAAGCCAAGCTCTAATATCTCTTTCCTCATCTTCATCTTCTAATGGTGTTGAAGCCCATACAAAGGCACCATCATAAACTATTTCAGGAGTAGTAGAAAATTTATTGTTCTTAGAAGGTCTCCTGTAAGAATGAGGAGATGGAGGTAGAGCTGCTAATGATAGCACAAGTTCTATTTGATACCCCCCCATGCCTATGTCTTTGATTTTCAAAGTTTTTTCCATGTCTCTAAGCTTGGCATCATAGAACTCTGTGGATTCTCTATTAGTAGGAACAAAACTATTTGTTGACTGTGTGAGTGTATTACAAGAAGAACCCATATTAGCAGGATCTATCACTTCTGCACTGTGGAAAGGAAACTTGATGCACTGATGATACGTAGAGTCAACCTCTTGAATTTCATAGATCCATAGTATTCCCAATAGGATGTTATAAGAGAGAGGAATGTCTGGCACTTGACATGTGACATCTCTTTCAACAGGTCCAACCTGAATGGGTAACACAACTAAACTTTTAGAATTTCTTTCTTCTTCATCATAGGCTTTGATAGTAATTTTCTTACAGCAATCTATGTGATCTTCATCATAGCCTAGTTGAGCTAGCAAGTGAGAAGAGCAGATGTTGAGGCTAGCACCATTATCAATAAGGGCGTGGTGGATGATTTTTTTTCCAATCATGACTTCTATATACAAAGGACCATTATGCGGGTGGCTGATCGAATGGTCATCTTCTTCTGAGAAAGACAGATAGTGTGGTGAAGTCAAGTGACCAACCATAGATTGAAACTAATCAAGATTAATATCTTTGGGGATGTTAGCCTTTGCAAGGGCTTTATCCAAAATCTACCTGTGAGCAGGCGAGATCTTCAACAGCTCAAAGATGGTTATTTGAGTGTTGGTTCTTTGCAGTTGGTCAACAATGCTATAATTAGTAGTAGGAGGTGTGGGGACCATTTTCATGGTTTTTTTGGAAGGGCCAACATCAGCTTTATCCGCCGGTTGTTTCAGTGCGGATGTAGTAGCAGGAGGGTCAAGACCCTTGAGAGTGATCTTAGCGCGGGATATGGTAATGAATTTTGTGCAATCTTGAGATGATTTAGGTATAGAAAAGAGAGAACCAAGGCCTCTCAAGAAAAATGGGGTCTTAGGCTTACTAGAATCCCCACTCCCCTTGATAGTAATCACATCACAATACTCAACTTTGACAGGTTCGATCATGTTGATGACATTGTCATTAGTGGTATGTGTGTAGTTAACCTTGTCATTGTTGTTCTTAGTGTTGGAAGACTCACCTTTCTCATGAGGAGGAAAGGGATCTTTAAATTCCTAGTGATCTGAATTCTTATTATGATTATCCACAAAAATATCACCATTATCAATCAGATCTTGGACCTTATGGTGCAACTGAAGACAAGTAGAAGTCTTATGACCCTTGTTCTGGTGATAGTCACAGTATGCGTTGTCGTTCCACCAATGGGGTCATGTTTGCAGATCATATAGACGCTTTTCCAAAGCAGTGAGAACTTGGTTTTGCACCAACGTCTTGTAAACTACATCAAGCGGTTCTCCCAAGGAAGTAAATTCATGCTTGGGTTGAGGGGCCCAAGGTTTGTTGCTAGACAATTTGGAAGGCGGCTAAGTGTTTGTTGCAGGATTTTCAATAGTTTTGATTGCTTGTATGCTAGAAGTAAGATTGAAAACTTGTTTTGAAGAAGCCGGGGTCACATTATCAACCACTCCATCATTCACAACATCCCTATTCTTGTTGACAAACTTCCCTTTATCTTTGTTGGAAGAGGAAAAACCTTGTTTGTTGTCTTTGTACAAGGTCAATTCTCCTTTCTTAACCATAAACACCTCTATCCTCACAACTTGTTTAATCATGCTGTCAAATTTAGGGGACCTTGAAGGTGTACGTGATACCCAAAATCAAGAGTGAGATTGTCTAAAAAGATGTCGAGTTTCTCAAATTTGGGTATTTTATGAGGATACTTGGTGCAAAGCTGTCTCCATCTATGGAGAAATGTTAGGAATGACTCCCCTTGTCTCTACTTAAGATTGCAAAGGTCCTTGATGTTGACGGGATGCTGTATGTTGTGAGCATAATGTTGGATAAAGAGATTTGTGATCTCATCAAAATTCTTAATGTCGGTGGGTAGTTGAGAAAACCACTCCATGGCAGGTCCACCCAGACTTCAGGGAAAGAGACGGATTAAATAATTTTGATCATGAATGAACTCCATAGATAGGCCCCCAAACTCTCTTAGATGATCCTGAGGATCGGTGGTACCCAAATATTTCTCATACTTAGGGAGTTCCACACCCTTGGGAAAAGGTGGCATATGAAGAATCCTATCAAAAGGAAAAGGACAGATGCTCTCCATCATGAATTATTGTGCAAGTTTGTCCTTATCCTTTACAAGTTGGCTAATTTGGTTTTGCATATCTTGAATCATCTTTTGCAATTTGGTAGTCTCAGTCTCTTTCTCTTTAGTCACAAGTGTTTCCACTTTGAAATATGGGGGTAGCTTAACTCCTTGGTTTGCCAATTCTAGAAAATATTTCTCTTTATCTTCTGCAAGGAGAATTTCCATCATGTTGATGAGAGCCTTATTATATTTTGTATCATCTATGTCATTTTGAGTTATTAGATCATCATCATTACCAAGGATCTCATAAATGCTTGGGTTCTGATCTTGATTCTAGTCATGTGGAGGAGGGTGATGATGATACTAATCACCTTATTGACCCTGATCATTTTGAGATTGGTCATGAACCTCACTATATTGGCCTTGTGGGAAGTTGAAAGGGCCTCCCATGTTGTTGATCTGGGATTGTGTTGTGTGCACAGGTTCAGTGTGAGTGTGCATATTGAGCTGAGAGTTTGTGGCCAATGTAACTTTTGGCAGGTCAAAAGGGTCGATGATTTTGGAAGAATCAATAGGCTCACAAGGATTGATAGGACCAAAAGGATTGGTATGATCAAAAGGATCAATAATGTAGCAAGGATCGGCAATAGGGTTAACCCAAGTAGGTGGCCTTCCAATGTTTTGTTGATCTGGAAGAAATGAGTTTTGTTGATCTTAAAACAAGGGATTATAGCATAGCTGGAACACCGGTTTCTGATTCAAACTGGGATCTATACTAAATGGCGAGGAGGAACGTGAGGATCCATCTTGATGATCAGATTGAACAATAGCTTTGGAATGACCTCTTCCTTGATTACGAGATTTACCTCTACCTATTCTAGAACCACGAATGGGAAATATGTTGCCGATTCTAGTTGTAATAGACATAGATGAAGATGAAATGAGAGAGGACTTAGGATCTGACTTAGAAATCTATCTCTAGAAATAGTGAAAAGGAGATAAATGCTAGAACAACCAAGATGTGAAATGGACCCGAAACGAATCATCGAGAGTATGGCTAGAATAGTCAAGATGTGACTATCTCATCGCAAGTTACAAAAGAACAAAAAGGTAGAACAGAGAACAAAGAGACAAAATGATTTTGAGCAAGAATCAGTTGGTTCACAACTTGAGACAATCAGTTTCAGACTGCAGACAACAAGGAAATAGGCAATCAGATCTCAGACCAAAATCAGATTAGGCTAAAAACTCATCATTCAATGGGAAATAGCTCACTATTTTGGGACACCAGGGTACAGATTTGCGCAAGAAATTCCTGGCTCATATGAGGAAATGTTTAACTGCATGCAAGAACATGAAAACTAGCGCAATGAAATGCTCAGTTTCTGGAATCTCACACGAGAAAACTCCAGGTTTCAATAGATCAACTCAGTTTTTGAGACAAAAATCAGATTTTGAGACATAGTCAGGACTGTTCTTTGACAAAATTTCTAGATTCAGGACAATTTTATGACAATTCAGATCAGAAATTTTAGTTTGAATGTCACAAGCCAATGTTAACAAGCACAAAGTTTTGATCAAGAAATAGTGACGCAAGAAGTAGTCGCAGACAGTTCTACCACAGACAAGGCAACTTGGCAGAATCATGGGAGTCTTTGTTTAATCATGATTGGACAGTTTAAGACTCGAAACAAGCACTTAGTTATCCCAATAAAAAATGGTAGAGAAGACAAAATTTGTGCCTCACTGACTTATGTTTATGCGCGCACCTCACACAGTTGTGTTACCCCCGAGAGGGCGCCCGTGTTTTTGGTGTTTCCAAGGACTCATTAATATATGTTCAAAGGTTACCCTTAAAGCAGGGGCCAGCGTCATATACCACTTCAAGCATCCAGGTACATACCTATGTTGAGATTCTAGGGGAGAGATTCTTCCCCCTCCCTGCGCATAGATTATGTCTTCTTTCGGAGGAGATCCAGGTAAGAAACTAACTATGAAATTTTTTAATGGTATTTCATTCACAATAACCTTCAATGTCCCCGATACATGGCTAGGGCCTCACAGCCACACCAACACTTGAAAGTCATACACCCCCGCAAGCAGGGCTGGGAGCGGCGCCACTCAGTACAATAGACAAGGCTTTCTCAAGATGATAGTCAGAATCATGAGAAAGAAGTTAACATGGCTTTGGAGTCTTTGAACTCAACAAAGCATACTTTATTATAGTGAGGTAGAATCACCGGCGATAGGTGTGTACTCACTTGGGTCATTCCTGGAGGTTCAACTTCCGGCAGGCCCTCTAAAGGTGACACAAAACTTGGCTCAGATTCGAGGGCCAGATTTTCTAATTCTCTCAAAGAGAGAAGAGCATACTTATCTAGCTCTTCACCTTACCCAAACATGCAAGACATACTCATCACCGAGATAACTCTCCTCCAACCAATTCACAAGCTTTTGGGTTTCTGATTCTCTCAAAGAGAGAAGAGCATAATCCCTTGACAAGTGAATGTTCTAAAGGTTTATTAACTTTCCTTTCTTCCCTAGGTCTCCATCATGTTAGCAAAATCTAGGTCTTAGATTCATCCATGGGCATCACTTCCATATAATCAAGAGGCTATTCCCCTATGTTTCTATCAAGATTCCCAAGAAATTTTAACAAGGCTCTATTTAAACTATGTGCTGAAAGTAATAAACAAGCACAACATTTTAAAATGAGCTTTGACAACCGTCCTGCAAGAAAACCATTACCAAGTTTCCATCTTCGTCAAGCGACCTTTAGCCCACTATTACGCTGTCAGAAAAATAAGAGAGCTAAAAACACAAGCATGTGAAAATAATCAGAAAAATAGTAACAGTAATTGCAGAAACTATGAAATTCCAAAGACTGGCACAAAGTCTCATGCGAGGAAGTACAAGGCTTCACATGAGGAAATGCAACATTTGGTGAGAGAAAGTTCTTTTTTGTGCAAGGATCGCTAATTAAAGAAAAACTTCATGCGCTATTCTCATAATTCTTGCACGAGAATCCGTACATAGAGAAGTACAGATGTACAATAGAGTATAGAATTTTGTCAGAAACATTTTTGAGAGTGAGGTCAGAAATCAATTTTCTGCCCCGTGGTGGGTGCCGAAATGTATGTGTCTGAATGTTGACCTCTAAATCAGCCACAACACAACATAGTCATTGCTCAATCGTTGAATTACGAAGATGAACATGAATTGCTCTTTCCATAATATCGATTGAATCGACCTGTTGCCTCCTATTTAGTTGGGGTGTTTAATTACTCTCAGAACAAGAGCCAACAACCATAGACCATTGCTAAAATGGAGGATTTGAAATCTTTGAAAATATAAATGAAACTTATTCTATATGAGAGATGCAATTGTAATCTAGGAATGAAAATGCAGATTTTAAGCTAAGAAACTTGAAAAAGATAACATAATTAAGCTACTTGATAGATAAAAAAATTAAATTGAGATGAAAAAATCCATTAAGATAAATGAAATTATACTAAATATGCAATAAAATCTTGGAAAAATGAGATAATTTAGACAATAATTCGCTATAGTTTTGGTACTCTAAAAATTGCTCTCCCAAATGAAGAAAAGAAGGTCTTGTTGGTGCTATCTCCTGTTTAGATTGTACCTTGAAATTTTGCTAGGGTCCCTTGTCATTTGTAGTGTCTAAGGCTTTGAAATCAAGATCAAAATTTTCCTTATGCCTTTGCAAAGTTTTTTCAAACCCTTAACCTAGTTGAAAATGTTGGAAAATGACTAAAAACCCTAATTGTCTTCGCCGATTCTATTTTCACGTTACTTTTTCGGTCACTTAAGTCACCTTAAGTCATGTGTTCATGTTAAATGGGTTTATTTTTGAAAAAATACTATGTCATCCTAACTGCTTTAATAATTCTTAAGTCTCGCCATGAAAAGTCCCTTTTACGTCATCACCTTATGTGTCGAGCAAGTCAGCTTTGGTCGAACGGTCGACTTAATGGCTTAATCAGAAAGTGCATGACATCTATCAAGTAAGTGATTAAGCGGTGGTGATGCATGTCCTTGGTGGGTCCAAACAGTCATAAAGGCACTCTGTTAAATAGTGGGCAAGTTTGGAAAGATCGAACAGCCCTCTTAATGGCTTAAAGGAAAAGTGCACGTCATCTAACAGGCAAGCAATTAAGCGGAGGTTACACCTATCCAGGAAAGAGGCTTGGTCCAGTCACAGAAAAGTATAAAAGGTGTTAAAGCCTAGAAATATCTAATGGTTAGCTTAATGGCTTATACCCAAGATGCACGACATCTATCGGCCAAGCCATTAAGCGGTGATGACATCTGGCAACTGGTGGACCTGGGCATTTAGAGCTAGCGAGAACTTAAACCATAGTTAAGTTGTTTCATACCCAACGGCTCACTTAATCACTTAAAGGGAAAGTGCTCGACATTTAGCAAGTAAGTGATTAAGTGGTGGCGCCATGTTTCCTCGGTGGAAAGTTGTTTTTAGGAAAGTAAGATAGCCGTCAGATGTAAAGAATCATGTCCAAAATCAATGGCTCAAATTCAAAGTTGATAAAATAAGTTGCAAAGAGTCATTAAGTTGAGAAATTGAAGCCTATGAATTAATTGCAGAATGTGTGACAACTCCATTCGAATTCAATTCGAAATATTTATTTGATTGAAGTTGTAGAATTGATTAAGTCGACTTGTAGTCACAATGATTCATCAAAATCATTTGAGCAAAAATGGGATTGCAGAGAAAATTGGCTTCACGCGACTTCTGTGCAGAATGGGTAAGCTTACTGATTCACTAGCATTCAAATTGTGGTGGAATTTATAGTTCAGAAAGGGTTTAGAGCTTGGTTTCAGAATTTGAGTCTAGTATCAAAAGAAAAAAACCTTAGAATGGCCCCTAGAATTGAGGTTTCTGGAGAGAGTGATTACCAAAAATGGAATGTTAGGGAAGATTTGTTACAACAATTGCCACTGTCCTCAGGAGATGCTACACAAATTAAAAGGGTAGTTCCACCTCATCCCCGCTTCAAAATTGGAGAAGGGTTATACAATTCTGATAGATGGGCGAAAGATGCCAATACCAGTTTTGATGGCCTCACTTTGTTCAAAATGGCCTATAGCCAGAGGAATGCCCCTACCCTGGACAGTAATATTTGGGAGTTAGATGTGGGAAAACTGATAGCACCTACTATGTTCATGGACACTAATTTGTTCACCTTTATTGCAAACACTTATGATAAGGTGGCTAGGGTTGTTAGAGACACTCAGGGAAATATACTATTGACTGTATCAGCTGATGAAATAAGAAGGATTTTCAAGCTGACTGATACCTCTCAACATATGGATGATATTGATTTTGAATAATTTAAAGAAGTATACCATAATCATAAGGACTATTACAGGGTTGAATCATTGAAGGGGTATATCAATAAAATAGGGAACTTGGTTGTAGTAGGGCCTAGGACCCCAGAACCCTTCAAGTTGGATCTTTTTAATGGCAAGGCTAGAAAGATGTACAATGCTCTATGCAATGTTTTGGGGATAGATGAAGATGTGGCAATGCCTATCCATATAATGTTGATGGTTGTTCAAATTTTTCATCCCCACTTGTTAGTAGTATTTGATTATGCATCTTATATTGCTCAGGAGATGCATGAGGGTCTGTCAAGAATTCAAGATGGCAACATACAGAAACCAATGGGTTGGTATTCCCTCATGATGCATATGTTCTTGTTCAACAGTGCAGACTTCTTTGAGGAAGAAATGGAACTGGATAAATTCCAAGATGGTAAAGAATTGCCTGTTCAAATGTGGAGTCCAAATTTTTCATGGGACAGGAAGGGTGCTAGTTATGTGTATTTTGATAAGGTTTTTTCAACTAGACTCAAGTCATTGTTGAGTAACCAGAATGCTAGGGTCCACAATGAAATGATGAGACTTTTAAGGCCTATGGAATATGCCTCTATTCTAAAAATTGCTCACAATTGGGGAGATCTAATTTTGTACCCTTTTTCCATAGTAATTAGGGTTTATGGTTTCAAAGGAACTCCTTATGTGCTACCCTACAGAGTCCCACTCAAGATTGGAGTAGTAGAAATTATAAGGCAATTAGGTGGGCTACAGGAAGAAGCCCTGATTGGAAAGATGAAGGGAAATATCTTTCCTACCTTCACCAGATCCCATCACTTCATCATAACCAAAGGTGGGTGGACACAGTTTGACAAGTATTTTGAGCCCTATCATTTAGCCACTTCTGTGTCCAAATGTGTAGATAATGAAGATTTTATCATGGGTATGTTCAGGAAGAGGACTAAATTCTTGATATTAGAGCATCAATTCAACTACCCTGAGGATATCATCAGAAATATTTTTGACCTTGGTGTTCAGGAAGTCAGGAAGGAGAAATGGATGGCATACAAAAAGTCTTTGGACTTTGTACAAAATTTTGATAAGACTTATGATCCTTTAAAGGAATTTTTCCCATGGTCTTACAAAATTGACTCCTTAATGAATATTTGTGAGGGAATGATGCAAAACCTAAATGAGAAGAGGCAGAGAGCAGTTGAAAATGATCCAGAAAGGGCTCTTGCTATCCTGAATAAATTTCCATAGAGTAGAATAGTCCCACCAGGGGATTATGTAGTGTATAAAAGGAGAGGATACACTACTATTGCTCCTAAAGTTGACAAACCTCTTTAGCACAAAGGAAAGAGGCCAACAGATACTGATGTTCAAGAGGTGCCCTCTCCCAAAAGACAAAGGGTGGAAAAAAAAGAATAGGAGAGTGAATTGTACTCTCCTTCCCAATCCCCTATGCAATATGATGATCAGGCCATCGCTGAGAAATTGGTCAAGTTGAGGAATGCTGGTGAAGTGGTTGTTACTACTCAAGAGCTACAAGAAGGGATGCCAGAGGCCCCTAAACATATAGCAACTGACCTCACAGTAGCAGAGTTTTTTGGCAGGGAGTTGGATCCTATAACTAAATAGGCCATTGATGAATTCTTGTCTAATGACAATTTCATTAAAACCAGGGCATTCATTCAATTTCTATGGAGATGTCACATTGATGAATTCAATCACAAGTGCCAAAAGCTGCAAGAAGCCCAACCCAACTCTGCCAAGGAAGATGTAGAGAAGGAAGTTAAGAAGGAGATGATATCAAATTTTGATAAGATCACCCTTGAAGAGGGTAGACAAATGATTAAAAAGCAGGGAGTTCTCATATTACCTCAGTGGGATCTAGCAAATGTAGTGGTCTTTGATGTTGTTAGAAAGCAAGCTAAACCCATGAGCACTACTGGGACTTCATTTGGTGCCCATTTTAGTCAAGATCATGCATCTCTAGCCATTTGGGCATTAAAGAAAAAGGACAAGAGGAGAATAAAGGAAGATGATGAGGTTGAAGATACAGGCAGTCTAATTGTGAAGAGGGTTGCTGACACTTCAGGTACTGAAGTTGCAAACCTTATTGTTCAAACAACCAATTTATGCATGAAGGTAGCTGAGAGATAAAATGAGGCCTATGCTAGCTTGAATGAGAGATATGACTTTGTACTTAAAGATTTTAATGAGGAAAAGGTCAAATCCTTGATGAAAGATAATAGAATAGAAGAGCTTGAGGGTAAACAAAAGATTCAATTTGTGCCCCAAGGGGTGATTGCTTAGGAACCTCACCAACCCTCCTCCTCTAGTCCATTTGTGACATATCCCCCATCCCCTGCACCTTTAATTCCCACTACACAAGAAGCCATCGATGCCAAAAGAGCAGAATTAGAGGTTGAGAAGAACAGGTTGATCAATGAAAGGTCAAGGCTGGAAGAAGAAGGTAAAAGGGATCTTGAAGATTCTCCTACATACAAAGAGGCTAAGGAACTGGTGAAGCAAAAATGTTCTTATTAGATATTTTCCAACCTTAAGAGGTGTGCTAGTGAGGTCAACCTTCCTAACCTCTATCTATTGGGAAAGAAGATTGCAGGCATCATGAGCAAGCATGATGATGAAAAGAAACAGTGGGATTTGATAATGAATAACTGGAGAGGGAAGGTAGCCCATGTCAAATCCTTTTACTCTCTCTCAAAGGAACAGAATAATATTGATATCATCCTGACAAGCACCCATAAATGTCTCAAACTAATGGTCAATTTGGACATTAAGAAGAACATGGCCATAAAGAGGGTCACAATTTTGAGAGAAGAGTTTTGCAGGGATATATATGATATGTTTCCCAATATGTTCAAAGAAGATGGGAACATAAATAATGAAGCCTTATGTCTAATAAAATTGAATGAAGCACTGACCAACAGGACAAAAAGTATTGTTACATTGGCAAATACTGGCTGGTTTGTGCTAACTATTGACACTTTGAATAAAGCCAAGGCATTTTTTGAATCTTGGGAGGAAGAAATTGAGAAAGCTAACGATGACTAGGAAGAGTTCAACAGCTAGAAAGATGAGGTCCTCAGTTTCATTTGGCCAAGTGATGAGGTGTTCACCACATGGGTTAGCAAGTATGGAATAGTCACCCTGGTAGCATGATACAATAAACATAAAGGGGATAGCTAACACCAAAGAGGTTGAGCAGTTTGAACCAATCAAATATTGGGGCCTTTGCACCAACAAGAGGAAAATTTATAGATGAAAAGGACCCAGCCACCTCATAGAAACTTCAAGCATTCAGGCGGTCACAGGACAAAATATTACATGGCTAATAGCAAAGATCTGTTACCCCCATCCGCCTAAAATTTGGTCTCATCTGTAAACTGTATTTTGTCCACTAGCCCAGTCATTCGTAGCTTGTTGCATCCTTATTTTCCAAAAGGATTCCAAGATTACTGTGGCTATCTATAAGTATCAAGTTCTAATAATGTAAAAGGGATGGTAAAAATAAGACTACAAGGAAGATTATTGAATTGTGTCTAAATATCAGTTTTTGAGTCTTTGAATGTACTGATATTGAATTTACATCAATAAAATACAATGGAATCTCCATTTTTATATCAATGATATCTTCTTTCATTTGCTATTAATTCTTGTATGATCAATTTGTAAGGAATTTTGAGTATACTGTTATAAAGTAGCCATGTTCTTGTCTGTAAGTTGCTTTCAAGGAAAGTTTTAAATCTTGTAGATAACTGCGGAGGGTTAGGGTTTATGCAGGGATTTGATACAGGGGTGTGAGGATGAGAGGATAGTTTGTAAGGCATTCTATCTGGGGTTCATTTTTATTTCCATTGGTTATCTTTAATATATGTATGCTCTATTTTGACTCTATCACCCATGATTAGGCACTGGTCAAAATGCTGACAAGTAGTTGTTATCATCAAATCAAATTTAATCAATCTTTATATTACTGTTATTTCAAGTATATGTCTAGCTAATTGTATTCGGTACAATTCATCTTAGTGATTCCTTAAAGAGTGAATCAGTAGGTTATCCTTCCTAAGACTAATGGCATAAAAAGAAGAAGGAACCCCAATCCTTAATCCACTATTGAAAACTGTTGAAAGATAATATTCTGTCAAAGGTGCACCCGCCTGGGTATGTGGAGCACAAAGTGTAGAAGGATTTTTCATCCTTGTTAAGTAGCCTTTTCCCTCTAAGAATCTAACTTGGGTGTAAGAGAGTATGACATTTATTTCTATTATAATTTATTCTACAAGAAAAAGAGCTAACAGGTCCATAATATAGAAAAGCCTGAAGAGAGGATGAAGAGTTTCTTGGAAAGAAAAGGCTGACTCTTCATCTCCATGGAGGAAGGTGAGACAACATATGGAAGACTTATTTGATTAAATAAATGAATTATTGCCACATGGGTGGCTTTTGAATTATTAATTTTAAATGAGGATAATCCATTCAAATAACCAAATAATATTTAATTCACTTGATGTGTATTAGATAAAGGGGGTGGGATTAATTTAATTTAAAAGCACTGAGGACTTTAGAATTAAATTAATTCATCATATGGATTTTTAGCTAATAAATCTTAAAAATTTAGGAATTAAATATGGTGTAAGATTTATGCAAATTTAGATTTTCTACATTTGAGACTAAGTCAATTAAAGATAATTAGGAAGGAGAACTTTCCTAGTACAATAGGACTTCGATGATGAGAATTTGATGGAATGCACCAAAATTGATTACAATAGGAAATTGTCTTTGTTTAGCTTTGGGATCTCCCTCTTGTAAGACATCTCTAATCTTTATCTTACGCCTTCAAACCTTTCTTGAAAGCATTTGAAGCTCTTATACCAATTGTTGGAATTGAGTTAAGTAACTGAGAGGGGAGGGGTGAATCAGTTCCTCCAAAACAAATCCTTTTCCCTTAGATGTCTAAATACTTCAATACTGTTACTCGGGTTAGTTAAGATATTCTTCTGTAGCTCGAGTGTTCCTTCTGTAGCTCGGGTGTCAAAACAATCTTTAATGCAATTATACTTAGAGATTAAGTGCATAAACATAAAGCATAAAACAAGTACACATATGACACCAAGATTTAACGTGGAAACCCAATATGGGAAAAACCACCAATGTAACTAGTTACTATTTTTCACTCTTCTGAAGTGAGTCCTGTTAGGACCCAACCCTGTTAAAGGTTACAATAACACACTATTAGGTGTGACCTATGTAAATAATTTAATCACCCTGTGAGGAGTGGCCTTGTTAGAGGTCTTCAACACTTTAATCTAGAAACGCTACCTTGTGAGAAGATTTACAAAATATTGTTAAGTCTACTCTGTTAAGAGATTTTGATCACTGCTACAATTGTTAGAAAGTAACAATGGATTTACCTGTATGTGTAAGAAACTACCTTTTCTGATTTAGATCTCTAATTGATTGTAACTAGATCCTTGTTGATCAGATATTCTATTGCAGCTCTGAGTGATCTGTATTCAATCAGAATCCCATCTAATTTTGCCTTCACAGAATTCCACATGTCTGCCTTTTCACTTTCACTTCTACTTACACTCTTAGACTTCAACACATTCAATCCCAACTTGACCTTTCATAAATAAATGGTAAACCGTATCAAGTTGGCTTGAATAAACTCTAAATCATAAATCATAATTCAATCGGCCTCATACAACCATTTAATTATATAATACAAATCGCTATTAGTCGACTGCAACTGAATGCCCGACCAAGACTGAAATGCCCAAGTGAACTCGGTCAACACTGAACTTCTTTAATGCCCGGACACAACTCATTTTGTTTACCAACTGTGCTCAGTTTGAATGTAGACATTAGTGTAAAACCACTACATAAGTGTATATACATGTGTAACATCAATGACAATACACAATTGAATAATTGTCTTCAATAGTCGTTAAATATGATAGATCCACAATGAGTGGCTCTTAATAGGAAGGCACTAGGAGCAATACAGCTGTGCCTAGTATAGTTGGCGGCTTTCAATATAGAAAAAAAGGTGGGTCTAATGAAAATATTACACAACCTATATGAGAAACCCATAACCTCCAATAAGGAACTTCTTATGAAATATTTATTTAACATGAAGATGCTACAAGGTGGGTCTATTGTTGATCATTTAAATGAGTTTAACATGCTTACTAGTCATCTAAATTTTGTGAAAATAATTTTTTTATGAAGAGGTTATAGCTCCCTTGATTTTGTGTTGATTGCCAAAAAGTTGGAATAGCTTGTTCATGGTTGTAAGTAACTTTGTCCCTAGCTCAAATAATTTTAAGGTTGATGATATTGGTGGTACTATCCTAAATGAGAAAATGTGATTGTGAAGCATAGGTGAGAAATCAAACATACTTTTATTATTGAGAATAGGATGAGATATAGTGGTGCAGTCACAGACCTAGAATCCTCAATAAGAAAGGTCCAACTATGCACAAAGAGTAAAACATTGGGAATAATAATTCAAATAACAACAAGGGATAGAGAGAATACAAGATTAGAGGCTCACATTAACATAGGTTCATGAAATTACATCAAATTGGCCAACAACATACATGGTTACATTACAGGCATACAAGCTTGATTACAGATTGAATTCAAAAAAATATTCTCAATGTTAACCTTCCAGAGGTTATCTAGATAAAAACTACTAAACTAAAGATCCAATACATCAATTTATAGATGTTCGTAACATAAAAAAGTTGGACAAGATTGATCACATTCCCCAAGGTAGGAAAACGTAATACCAAATATAGGTCAAGAACCAAATCAAGAAGAACTCACCTCGAAAGGCACAAAATGATGAACCCACCCAAAGAGAGATCAACCATAATCCCATGGACATCGAATTATATGCCAAGAAGGTGCACAATCCAAGGAAATTGTTTGCAAGATTGGAAAACTCCATTAGGCTGTGGAACGTGAAGAACAAATAGGTCTAGGTACAAATCCAATAAATCTACATCCAGAAGAAATGAATAAAGGTGCAAACCCAAGCGATGATCAAACACAGTGTGAAGAGCATGCCACAAGGTATGCAACTAAAGATAAGCCAAATCAAAGTCCAACACTACTGAAAAAATAGAGACTTGAAAACATGAACAACTAAAAACAAAAATATATTTGGTTGATGCAAGATTGCCAAAGAACCCAATATTCTCATGCATCAGACACCTGGGGTTATTGAAAGTGAGCCTCTCACTTTTCTAGGGCTAATGAGAAAAAAAAGATGATTAACCTTAGCCTAGGAAATCCATGAATAATCTTCTACTAACATTTCCTTCCGTTTGACAAGATGTTCTTTATATGATTTACCTCTGTTTCTTCTACCAACTCTACTATCTAGAATATCTTCAATTTCCTCCATTTGATTCTTTGGATACTATTGCTCCATATCTAATGCATTATCTTCACTAAAATTTGCCTCATGATACTCATAAAAATGTGCAACATTGAATATAGGTAGTATGTCTAGGTCATCTAGCAACTCAACTTTGTATGCATTCCTTGAATAAAATCTCTTTAATATCTTAGAAGGTCAAAACTTCCCCATCTTCAGCTTATTGTATTTTCTAATAGGAAATATACCCTTCTTAAAATATACCATCACTTCATCTCCCACTTTGAATTCATTATGTCTACTCTTTTCATCTTCTCTCTCATTGTACTTCTGATTCATAGTTCCCAAATACTCTTTCACTTGATCATGTAATGATTTCATGTGATCTACAAATATCTCTTCTTCTCCACTTCTCTTGCCCTTATGAATTATATCCCTTAACTTTGATACTCCTTTAGGATTAATCCTAGTAACTACTTTAAATGGTGTCTTTTTGGTACTCCTATTTACTAAATTATTATATGGAAACTCTGCTTGTGCTAGGACTAAATCCCAATTCCCAGCCTTCTCACCAACTAAACACTTTAATAAAATACCCAAAATCCTATTTACTACCTATTTTTGTCCATCATTTTGTGGGTGAAATGAATAACTAAACTCAAATTAGTCTTCAACTTCCTCCAAAGTGTTTTCCAATAGTAACCAACAAACTTAGTATCTCTATCTAAAACAATGCTCTTAGGTAATCCATGCAATGTCATTAGTTCTCTAAAAAATAAGTCAACTACATGTACTGCATTTGTAGTCTTCATACAAGGTATGATATGATCCATCTTAGAAAATATATCTACTACCAAAAATATAGAATCATTACCTCTTTGTGTCTTTGGTAACCCAAGCACACAATCCATGCTAATATTGTCCCAGGGTCTCTCTAGTACTTTCAAAGGTGTAGACAATCTAGTATTATGAGTACTTCCCTTAGCAACTTGAAAAATTCTACAACTCTGAACAAATTTCCTAACATCCTTATGAATTTGAGGCCAAAAATAACTCTTACTTACCAAAGCCACTATCTTATAAATGCCAAAGTGTCCAACTAATCCTCCACAGTATTTTTTCTTTATCAGATTATGCCTCATTTAACTCCTTGGTATACACAAATGAATTCCTCTAAATAGCATATCTTCCTGAATGAAACAATGTAACCATTTGCCTATGTCTGCAACAACAGGTTCCCCGCAAGATTTCCAAGGTGCTACAAAATCAGGGTCTTCCTCATACAAGTTCTTCATCTCATCAAATCCCAACACCTCAACTCTCATCTCTATCAATAAATTCCATCTTCTACTCAAAGCATCAACAACTTCATTTAAATTACCACTTCTATTCTTCAATACAAAAGTATAACTCTACAAGAACTCAACCCATCACATGTGTCACCGATTTAAGTTACCCTCAATGTTCAAATATTGCAATGCTTGATGATAGGTATCCAACACAAATTCCTTTGGCAATATATAATGTCTCCACTTATTCAAGGCCTAAATTATGGAATATAATTCTTGATCATAAACTGAATATCTTCTCTTTGCATCATTAAAATTTTCTTTGAAATAAGTATTAGATCTAGCTTCTTGATTTAGTATTGTTCCAATTGCACTCTCACTTCCATCACAGTCCACTTGAAATATTTTTTTAAAATTGGGTAAAGATAACACGGGTTGTTTATTCACCTTCTGTTTCAACAATTCAAAAGTCTTATTTACTCCATGTGTCCACTTGAAATCCTTTCTATCACCTCTCATTGTCTCAGTCATAGGACTACAAACCAAACTAAAATTTCTAATGAACTTTCTAATCTATGAGATGATGTTACCTCTCCAACAATTTTAGGTGTAGGATAGTCAACAATTTCTTTGACCTTCTCAGGATCCATCTTGAAACCATCAATACATATCAGAAAACTCAATTACACAAGTTCTTCATTCATGAAAGTATAATTTTTGATATTAATCAGACAATTCTCCTCCCTTAACCTCTGCAACACTTGTCGAGCAGATGTAACAAATGGTCCTGTTGACGGGACTTTGGTGACCGGGTCTGCTGACAGTTGTAAGTTGTCACTGGGTACCGGCCAACTTCACCTGCGAAGGTTGTCCGGGGAAATAAAATTCCCTGGGCCTGCAAGCACCTAAGTGTCAGGTCTCGACGGCGTGGGGCTCAGTTAGAAGATGTGACTATTTTCAAGGGGGATAGCTAGTTTCTTCAACTCGTTCTCTCCGGGGATTCAGGGAGGTGAGGTTTCTCCAAGCATTCTACACTTAGCAAATAAATTGAAAAAGGTCCTGCAGGGTTAGAAGTATTTCATCTACCTATAGTTATATTTAAACATTCAATACATCAATAATTCTATAATATACTATGCTAAATACCGAAGAAATACACAACCATCAGTTCATATTTGATCAGTAGCAAGGAAAAGGAGGTCGTTAATCTACTTAAAGTATCAGAGCAGAAGACATGAAGAACATTAAACATAAAATACCATTAACTTAGAAGAAAAAGTTCCAACAACATCATTGTAAGAACTCTCTCTTCCTCATTAACATTCCTTCCAGCAAGCACTGGTGCATGGTACAATGGCGGCCCCAAGGGGGCATCTAACTACTGAAAGCTTTAAAGACCAAAGAGCATTGAGCTCTATAGCTGAAATGAAAATACTTCTTCTCTATTACTATGGACTACAAAATCATCAATTTTTCCGACCCTTGGAAAAGGGCCGGACTTACTATTTATACACATTTTCCTCTAACCCTAACCCTAACCCTATTTTACATCTTGCCATAAAATATATTATCCCGTGGCCGGTACTACCTGCACAACTTTTACAAAAGACCTCGAGATAGAGAATATATGTCATGTTATAAGAATAAGACAAGAAAATGAAGTAGAAGAATCGGCCTTGAGAAGAGAGTCGAGAAAGAAAAGGAAGAAATATGATTCCCCAGGGATTGAGGCTACATGCCTCATAAATGGGAAATGCGGTGCCCTTTCTCCAATGTTCCAGGTGTATATCTGAAGCGATGCCTCAAGAAGGTCATCTGTTAGAAAACCAACAATTGATCTGACATGTCTTGATGTAGCTATCTGCCCTTTGACAACCTTCAAAAACCCTTATTAACCACTTTGAAAGTGACCGGTCAGCTTCAGAGACCGGGCTGCGGGTCACTGAAAGAATGCAAAATATAGGATCCAGGACTCCGGGATCTAGGGACTTATGTCCCAAAAGGAATAAAAAATAGAAACACTTGTGTTTTCTCCGGCCTTCGGAGGAACTTTATTGCTGCTTGTTATCATTGAAGGTCGGGAGGAGGTGGGAGATTCCATCCTCATCAATTTATTTAAGACTGGCCCATTGGTACTTAGCCACCTCAATTTGTTCCCCCAAGTCTAGAACATTTCCTTTAAACTCATCGACCATTTTCACCACATCGTGACCAATAAGTACCATATGAGTTATTCTCATCATTTGGGCACCATCTATTCCCTCTGGGGATTGGTATCTTGATTCCATCAGTTCATCAAACTTTCCCAGGACATATTCCTCCAGTGTGAAAGTATCAATGCTGAAGGGGTCAGCTCCAAAGACCTTCATAACAAAAGACTTATATAAATTAAAATAATATTGTACCATTTTAATCTTCTCCTGCAGAGTTCCCACCAGTTGCTTGATTATCCCCAATGTGAGGTCAAGTATGGAGTGTTGGGTCCTCACAAAATTGAACGACTCTTCACCCAGAATTCCTAACTTGAAAACTACTTCCTCTCCAAGGCCGAGGAGCTCTTCAAATTCTACCTTCCAGGCTTCATAATTTTCTATGTCACCCTTCCATATTTGACAATAGTTTTAGCTTGATGCAGGATGTGTCGGGCCGCATACAAGTCTGGGAGGGTGCATACCAGGAAACGTCGGGCGTTTCCTACCTATAGAGCAACCCACTCATCTACAGCCTGAGCTTTCTTCTTCATTTCCCTCAATGAATCTATGTCACTTTGTCATAGTGGTGCATCAGATGTGGAGGCCTCCGAAGGAATGACACTAATAGGTGGGACCAGCTCAGTTAGCAATCCCATAAGGTTTGCAGTTTTCTCTTTTTTTGCCTTGAACCTTTGGGCCTCCTTTTCATAACGGGCCTCCACTGCCTTAGCCGCCTCCTTCAATAGGTCTACCTTGCCCTATTTTCCCCTTTTTACCAATGATATCTCTGTGATATTGTAATCTCCGGCCTCATCGGTTGCCTTGTCGGCATCTGCGGGAGGCGTTGCCACCACTGCAACTATTTCTCCACCCGGCCCAGTTCGAAGAGTATCAACCGTCTGGGCTTTCTTGGTCTTCGGTGGATCCTGGACCTAAGTCATCATCTTGGCCAAGGAGAGATGAGCTCTGGGGGTCAGTGGAGCTTTCCTTTTCTTCATTTTGACCAATCACTGTGGCGGTAGGGGTGGCTTATTTTCTAAAGTCTATTCCTTGGGTTCTTCCCTGGTATCTTGCTGCTATTCCTCCTCAGTGGTGTGGGTCTCACCCGGCTCCCTCCCTGCATCTTTGGCTTCGTCGACAACATTTTCCCCAGTGAAATTTTTTTCTTCTATCTTGTCATCTATATCTTTGGCCATGTCTGGGTCTTCATCAGTCGTGCCTAGAGTTTCTTCTTCTTGTTTTTCCTCCTGTATCTCAGCCTCTTTTGCTGGGATTTCTTCTTCCATTGGTATATCTTTTGGCAATGGGGGAGGCACCAAGCTAAGATTTAGTGTTGAGCCGTAGTTAGTACCTGCCCAAAGGTTATTCTGGGGAGTGGCACTTGGAATGCGGCAGCTAAGGTTATGGTTTCTCCCATAGGTCTAGTTCCCTCAACGGATGCCATTTGTTCACTTTGCTTGTGTTGGTCCACTCCCATGTTCTATGTCTCTGGGACCTCGGAGGTGATCTCTTGTTCTGTTTCTTTCTCTTCTTCCATCTTCTCTTCCTGCTCCTATGTAGGATCTTTTTCCAAAGCTTCTTCCTGCGCTGGGACTTCAGCCTCTGTTTGCTCAATGTCCCCCTATAGATTCCCAAACTCATCGGTTGCAAAAATATCATCGAATTCATCTTGTGGGGGAGGATTTTCCAGGACATCAGCAGGCTCTGGTTCCCTCTCTGGTTCTGGGGAGTCAGAAGAAAGGATCTCAACTTGTGGGATCTGTAGCATCCCCAACTCCGACTCTATCTTGGGCTTTTGGTTAAGCCTCTTCTTTCTTCTAGTGACTAAGGGTGGCCCCGCATCCCTTAGTACTACTTGTTCTTCTGGGTCTACCCTAGTTGCCTTAAAAATCAAGGCCGCTAGTGAAGGAGAGGAGGGAGGATGAACTGGTCCGGTCATTAACACTGGGGTTGCCAACCGCATGATTAATTTCTCCCTCATTTGTTGGGAGGCCGCTTCTGATTGTTTTATTTTATTTTTTATGGGGATTTCTTACATAGTTGGAGTTTTCATTATCCCTTTTCCTTTATCCTCTCCTTGTGAAGAAGTCTCAGCCCACAGAGTTAACTTTGATATTGGTTGGGCAGCCCGACAGACACTCCTGGGGCACACCCTCTTGAAATAGAGGTGGCTGCGTTCAACCACATTGCAGGTGAACTCTTCAATAGTGGGCCCTTCCTGGGCATCCTAGTTCACTGGTTGAAGGGCCAATTTATCGATCCTCTTTGCTTTGTACTGGGGATCTACCATGGAGCCGTCATCTGAGAAGTCTTCCGAGAATCTCTGGAGCTTCAATCTTTCCATGATTCCTGTGATCATTCTAACATAATGCTGCCCCAAACTTCCATGTCATCCTGGCAATCTTTCCAGAAGTCTTCCATGTGATATTGATGGGGCTCTGATGCCCAGGGAAGTGCAGTTACAATCTTGCCATGCGGATCAAAATGCTTCTGCGCTAAGTAAAATTTTGCCAAGTTATAGCATTTAAGATCATTATCTGCTTCTTTAGCAGTGGCCAGACTACATGAATAATTCCCACAAGTGATTGGGAATGGAATATTTTTTACCTTCTTCAAGGAATAGAATGCATGTAGCTCCATTATCTGCCTGCAATACTCCAGGAGAAATACCTTGTTTCGACAATGTTTGGGCAACAAGTAGGGTTTCCCGGAGAAGCCGGTCACTCTTATGTATGTATGTTGTTGAAATTGTATATAGTAATTCCTGTAACTCTGGACCAAATTCATCACCTCTGTAGATAGGCGGTATCCTACGTCCTGGGTGGGTGTGAGTAGGGGGTAGTTAACGAAGGCATTGTTTACCTGAAAAAAATTGGGGAAGCTGGCCTCCCATTGAATCTGTGGAAAATGGTCCCAAGGGGCCTTCTGGCCTGGACTGATCCTGAGTACACCCTCTATGAGTAACCCATTGGTGTGGGATCGTTGTTGTGCCAGGGCCCAGAGAACATAGGAAGTCATATAAAACTTCTTCTTCTTGGCTATTTGAAGGAACTGGGAGTCCACATGGTTTGAGATTATGGCGGCCCAATCAAAATACTCCCCATCCGTGCTTATACCAAGCAAGAAGTAATACATCCACTCAGAGAATTCTCGGGCATGCGATTGCCTGAAAACTCAGCATAGTGCTATCATCCCCATCTGGATGCTCTCTTTGAATATGGACCTGGGGATTTCTAATTTCATCCTCTTGGGGTCCCTCTTTGGGACCTTGAGCCAATTATTATTCATATATATACGGGTGGCCTCCTCCAATTGCTTAAATTGGGCCAAGGAATCTGATCGGGTGACTACAACTGGTTTGTAAAATTGAGGGATTCCCAAGCCCCTCATGAAGGTATCAGGGTCGAGGGACACCATGGGAGTAGTATACTCGGTGGGTTCCAGGGCTGCAAGCATGACAGCCCGGACAGATCTATTGTAGTGAGCTGCAAGTATAAGAATAAGCTCTGGTGACTACACTAAGCACGGGAAACAAGCTACCTTAAGGATCCCAGAATTTTTGATTTTAATGGCCAATGGATCCCCGGCATGTCACTGGATGTACATCATTTTTACCAAGGCCTGCATTTCAGGCCATGTGCCGATGCTGGTGTCAGTAATGAGCTGGACTTTGGACTCAATCTTTGAGCCCATGATGATGCCATCTTTTACGTATTTCAGGATCATGGGCATTTTCTGTAGAGCCTTCTCCATTTTTGACCTAACTGCTACTCTGGGAACCGCCATAGAAGGAATTTTCAGACTCCCAGGTGGTGAAGATGTGGAAGCCTCAGACATATTTGAAATTTTGTTGTTCTAAAAACTTGCAAGGCAAGATGACCATCAGAATGTATAGATAAACAAAAACTCTAGGGTCCGGAGATCTTACCATCGTGGCGCTCGCTTCCCCTGAAAAGTTAGCTTAGTTCAAAAACTCTGGAAATTATATATATTGCGAACTTAGAAATTTAACCAATCATCCGTGTCCAGGGGTTTATCACACTCAGTAAAAGAGAGACATGGGTTGGGTGATGGTAAGAGACCTAGAGTCCAAGGAACTAACCGTTGGAAGGTGTGCACAAAAAGTGAGCTATCAGACCCACGTGGGTACCTGATAAATAGAAGTTATGGTGATGGCGGCGAAGCCAACTGTCTGAATGCATGAAAATTGAAGGCCACTTAGACAAATTTAAATGCGCGCATGGGACATAAATGAAGGACTAGCTGGTTTACAAAGGAGAGAGAAAACCGCTTGGTTGAAACTGGCCGAGAGCCGAGTTTCAACCAGGCGGTATTCTGCACAGAGTGAGCTCGCAAATTAGAAACCAGAAACAAATGTAGCATGACGAGCTCGATAGACTACCAATAAGAATACACACAAAATATACACTAATATACAACAGAGCCGAAGGGTATATACATGCAGACTGGAAGGATACATAATAATATACATCAAATATACACATATATAGAACGCAAAGCAGACATTTACAAAACCAGAGAATGCACAACATATTTACAACTTTTACATCATTTTACATCTACGCAGAGGGCGGACAACCCTCTGGCAGAGTTGACCCACCAACGGGCGATGAACCAGAATGAGGTGCAACACAATAGAAAAGCAAGACAACACAAAAACCAGATAAAACCGAAAGCATGAAGATAGAAATGAGGGAAGGCACCAACCTAAAAAACAAAGAAGGGCAAGGAAAGGAACTCACCATGAATGATCTGCAATAGCTTCTACTATTAGAAGATCACCACTTACCACCACAGACCACTCACAATCGCTTAGACTAGCTTGGAATGGTTAGCACTAGATTTTTGCTAAATTGTTGTAAAATCGCTCTCAAATTTCTTAGATTGCTCAATTTTTTTAATCACAGTAAATGTGGAAATGACAGGTAATTTCTATTTATACCCATGGTAAAAGCAAGTTTCTTTTCCTTCTGCAAACTCTAGACAAACAGACCTTTGGACTCCGGGCCTGGGGATTCCATACGACGATACCATCTTAAGAAAAGAAGACATCGTGGTGAAGAATCCCAGAGTCCAAAATCTGGCTCCCAACAAAGGATGATGAACTCTGGGACCAGGCCCCAGAGTCACGAGAGACCAACAAAACAAAAACAACACCGCGGTAAAGAAAACCCCAGAGAAGGAAAACAAAGAAAACAAAGGAAAAAGACATGGCAAGAGCCAAAAGTAGAAACCAAAAAAGGGGGACCCAACATTTTGCACACAAAATGTAGGGACGGGGATGCAGGGCATAACAAATGGTGACTATCTGGGATGAATGCCTTAGTGGATTTGAGAACTACAGAATCTTTGGTTAGCAAAACTAACAAATCATTACTTGAAGTACCTTACGTGCAAAGAGTAACGCGTCTGAGAAAATTTGGCCATACGCGATTTAACCCATGATCTTTTCATCAGTGGTGAAGTGTGTGCTTTGGAAGGAAATCAAGCTGATGACCTCTAGGAAGAGCAGAGAAGAGGCATTAAGTACATTGAACCCCGAAGTCATCAGATTAGCTCATTTCTCTCGGAGGCTGAAGTTTTGTCCCATTTCATTTCATTTTTTTTTGTTATTGTATGCTTCTAGATGGGAGGGCGGTACTTCTTTCACCATTAAGCTTAAGCTTAGCTAAATTTAATGGCGGTACTTCTTTCACCCTTCCACCTACCTTAATGCTAAATGGGGGAGAAAATTCTAGACCTAGGAAGAATCTTTTAAAATTTCAAACTTGGGTCAACCAACTTAGTGCCACCAATCTACCCTTAATGTGTCTGATTACTTGTCTCTTATTTTAGTTCATTGATTGCTAAATGTCCGAGAAGAAACCCAATGAAGATTGCTCAAAATTCACTACCAAACCTGTAAAATAACTCTGGAGACTAGACTGATTCCATCATGATAACAACAAATTCTTAAGCTCACCATGTTAAAGACACATCCCGGAGACCAGGTGTTATGCAAAGCATTCCAATCCTTACAAATGAGAGAAAAAAATGTCAGACCCTGAGAAAACAAGGCAACAAAAGAAAAGGGTGGCCCCAGAGGACAGCCAACTAGACTATTTACAAGGCAAGGTACCTCCCAACAAGGCACCGGGAAAGGGATATTTACAAGCCAGAAACTTTACATAAAATACAACTTTGGACAAGCCCGCCCTATTCAAAATAATTTTTTAGAAACTGTCCATTGATGGGCAATGGGACAGGTTCCCCAGTCATGGTGTTAAGATGGTAGGTGTTTGCCTTGCAGATCTCTGAGATTAGGTATGGCTTGAGCCAGAGCCATTGGAACTTGGTGTGCTTTCCTTTCTTTTCCTGGGCCATGTCCCACAGCAGGACAAGGTCTGAGATCTAAAAGGCCTTGTATTGGGCTCTGTGGTCAAACCATCTCTTTACCACTACTTGATGATGCGCAAAATGTTCAAGGGCCACATTTCATTATTCTTCCATCTGCACCAGGTTTAGAAGCCAAACCTCTACGATGTTATCCCCGTTGCTGAATTCTTGCATAAACCGCAAGACTGGGATTTGTAAGTTGATTGGGAACACTGGGTTTTGGCCATAAAACATATGGAATGGGGAAGTCTCTAGGGAAGCCTTAATTTGAATGCGATCCACCCAGAGGTTGAATCTCAGCTTTTGGTGCCAATCCCGGGGATTCTGTTCTAGCAGGTGTTTGATCACTTCAAGTAGATTTTTATTCGTAGATTCAGCAACACCATTCCCCTGGGGGTAATAATTGTTGGAGAAATTCACAATGATCTTTCGATTGTAGGTCCATTCAAGTAATTGTAACTAAGAAAATGCTAGACCATTGTCACATACTAAAGCAAAGGGCATTTTGAATCTTGTGACGATGTTTTCTTCCAGGAATTTAATAACTACGTCTGCTGTGTTATTTTTGCAATGTATAGCTTCGAACCACTGGGTGCAGTAATCAGTAGCATTCAGGATGTACCAGTGGTTGGTAGACAAGTTGGCATTAATTTCCCCGATGAAGTCCAATGCCCACTAGGTGAAGGGCCTAGCCTCAAAGACTAGTTTTAAAGGTATAGCTGAGTTACGCTCACGGTGGGCCACAGTTTGGCAAGTGTGGAATCTTTGAACATGAGTGTAAATATCTTTAAATATACAAGGCCAATAATACCCAAACCAAAGCATTTGATGGGCGGTGGCATCGGCTGAACCATGCCCAGTTCCCAACTACCCGTGGAATTCATCGATCATCTTCGCAGCATGGTCCCTGTCAATGCATTGAAGGTACACTCCCTCATAGTTCCTGTAGTAAAGTGCAGAGTTTTTGATCAGGAAGTGAGCACTTTTCATCCGTAGGGTGTGACGTTTATTGGGAGGTAACCCCTCCAGGCACTTATTGTTCAGTAATAGATATACCAGATCGATATACCAAAGGTCTCGAGTGATGGACTCCACCATGTAAGTCTGACATTCTATATGGGGAGCCTCTTCTACCATCGCTCGACTTAGTCCCTAGCCTCAGACTATCTTCATGGGTTGCATTTCCAAGTCATATTCCTAGAGGATGGCCATCCATTTCTCCCATCTTTCACCCAATTCACTCTGCATTGGCAGAGATTTCACAGCTTGGTCCGAGATGATAGCATGCACCTTGCTCTGGAGAATATAATGCTGAAATTTCTTCACGATGCGTACAAGAGAAAAGGCCTGCTTTTCCAATGATAAATACCAGACTTTGGAATTCTTGAAGGGGGATCTCATGAAAGGTATTGGTCATTCTTCCCCTTCGACCTTTTGAGTTAACACTGCCACGGTAGAATGCGGCAAAGTAAAGGAGTAAATGTAAAATGGGAGGGAGTAGTCTAGACTAGCCAGGATGGTGCCTCTATTATCATTTGTTTGATTTGGTTGAATGTTCTCTTTGCTTCAGGAATCCACCCAATCTTGGTATCCTTTTTCATCATCTCGTTGAGTGGTTTGACTATCTCGGCGAATCCAGTGATGAACCGCCGGATGAAGTTGATCTTTCCGAAGAAAGACCACATCTCTTTCTTACTACTAGGCATTTGTAAGTTTAACAATGCTTCAAATCTCTTAGGGTCTATGGATATACCCTTCTCAGAGATGATATGCCCAAGCAACTTCCTTTCAGTGACCCCGAATATGCATTTCTTGGGGTTGAGAGATATTCCATACCGGCAACATCTCTCGCAGATCTAGGCGAGGTGGGTGGAATGGTCACGCCTATCCTAGGAAAAGATGGTCAAATCATCCATGTAGATGATTATGCACTGATTCAAAAGGCCCTTGAACACGATTTCCATAGCCTTTTGAAATGTGGCCCCTACGTTAATTAAGCCAAAGGGCATCCTCATGTATGCAAACATTCCCCACTTGGTGGTGAATGCCTTTTTCTCTTTGTCTTCATACTTAACCTTGACTTGGTTATATATGGAGTACCCATCCAAGGATGACATCATTTGGGACCCATTCACTATCTGCAACACCTCATCCAATGAAGCGAGAGGGTGATTGTCTTTTTTGGAGGCCCTATTCAAATTCTGGAAATCTATGCAAAGGTGAATTTCACCGCTCTTCTTTCTAACAGGGACCAAGTTGGTGACCCACGTGGTATGCTAGATTAGAAAGATTATCCAGGCCGATAGTAATTTCTCCACCTCCTGACAAATAAGAGGCTCGATCAGTGGGCTGACTGGCCATTGTTTTTTCTGAAAAGAATTAGCATCAGGTTTTAGGGGAATGGTATGAGTCATAATAGATGTGTCATATGTTTTTAAATCCTCATATCCCCATGCAATCATGTCTATGTATTCTCAGAGAACCACAAGAATCTTCTCCTTCTCCTCAGGGGAGTAGGAGGTGCCGATGTGTACCATCTTCTCCTCACTAGGCTGGCCGATATTTACTTTTTCAAATTTTCCTCCCTCAAAGGAGGATGACATCTTCTCCCAGCCCCGAGGGTCTGAGTCAAAGATGTGTTCAAGTGCGACCATCCCCTTAGGGATGGTGTTGGTAGGTAGGTCCATGATCCCATCATCTTCATCACCCTTTCTAGTATCCTCATGGTCTAGTTCCTCCACTATCTAGTCCTCAAAGACACCCACATTGGCCATGAAGGCTAGGATGTGTTGGTCATCCTCAAAAACCTGAAAGTGGGTGAAATTATCTAGAATGGACGGGGTGGGGATCATCTCAACTAAAAATATCCAGAGTCGTGAGCTGGCCATGGGCTCAAATCTGCTGGCAGACACAGCGAGGGCATTCGGGACATAATTCCATCACCAGGGAATAAGATCAATGCCAAAGGCATCAAAATCTTCAATAAGGATCCAAGCTTGATTGCAGTATGCATCTAGTCTCTTGTCATGACATGTATATTGACTTTGGACCTGTTTGACAACCAAATTCGAATCACCCAGAGCCCGGAGGTGGGTGATTCCTTTCCTTAATGCAAATAAGAGTCCAAGGGCTAGAGCCTCGTATTCAGTAACATTGTTCGTGCAGTTGAACTGCAGCCTGTAGGACTTGAAGAAGGATTTCCCTTGTGGGTTGATTAATTCTACTCTGGCCCCATAGCCTTGTTTGGACCAAGACTCATCGAACATAATGGTCCACAAATCATTTTTTGTAGTCTGGGACTGGGGAGAGGGAGTAGTCTTTGGATTGTTCTTGGGAGACTTGGGAGGAGCTTCCTCCCTCACTGTCGGTGCATGGGTGGGGTTTGCCTCTGGAGGGGTTTGAATTTGAGATCCCCGGGGAGATGGCACTGAAGAAGTGGTTCCAATAGGAATACTAGGTCCTGGGGACTCAACTATGCATTCTTTATTTTGAAAGGCGTCGATGTGCCGGGTAGCGATGGAAAGGCAAGGTTCACACTCTAGCTCTGAATGTTTCTGATAGTGTACTTGACACCAAGTACTGGACAAGAGTGTAGTGGGGGTCACTGTGGCACCCTGAGAGTCTACCATCAACCCTCAACTTTTCTTCTAGGTCCTGGGTTCTCTACAAAATTATGGGATCGTCCCCAGGGGTGAAATTAAATGTTAAGATTTCAAGGGGTTGGTACACCCTAGGGGAAGTCTCAGAGAAGAAGACCTCACTAACCCTCCCGACTTTGGTAAGGGCCTACTTCATCTAGGGTTCACTTTCAACCTAGATCTTGTTTGATTCTCCTTCCCAGGGGAGCCATAAGTGGGAGAAGTCGGTAGAAAAGTATCCGTTCAAGGATTTAGACCAATTCTGACTTAATAACATCCCATAAGTCTTGGGGATGTCTACCACTTGGATTTTGATTATGTTGGATATCTTGGGATCTTGGATAAGTTGTATCTGGATGTTCTTCAGTTCTCCCACCATTTTCATAGCGATTTTCTCTAATTGAATCACTGCGCCGTTAGATGGGGTGGGACAGAATCTAAGCTTCTGGCATATGGATAAGGGCATGATGTTTCCTGAAGCTCTAGAGTCTACTAGGAAGTTGTGTATGTTTTTGCCTTGGATATTTAGGCCTAGTAGGAAGGGAGGATCTTCATTATTTCCCTGGAAGATAGTCAGATTGGCATCCTCAAAACAGACCATCCTGGGCGGGCGACTGACAACTTTTGGGTTCCCCAAAAGTTTCAGAAGAGACTTCTTCTGCTCGGGATAGTTTAGCAAAACCTCCATCAAGGTCATGGAGGTGGTGGTTTGTTCTAATGCCTTTGTGATTTCAAACCTTCCTCCCAAGAATTGATGGCTTCCCTCAGCTAGGTCTTTCACTTGGTTAGAGATAGAACCTTTTAGAGGGGTGGGCTGATCGGTTGTACTATTTCGGGAAGGAGTGTCCTTGGTAGGGGGTGCTAGCGTGTAAACTAGTCTTTTACCAGCATGGCTCTAATTATTGTAAGGAGGTCATGGGTTGGTGAAGGCATTGGCCTCAAAGGCCAGAATCAATTCATCAAAGAACCCCTACAATTCTGATTCTTTTTCATCTTCTCTCGAGGATCCGAAGAAGATGGTCTCAGAGGTGAATGCACTATGAGTTGACTCTTGCACAAGAGGCTCTGGGGGAGTAGCATCATGCAATTGTTGTCTATCCAGCTAGGAGATCATAATGACCTTCTCCAGTGTGGCACAATTAACCTCATTGTGGGAGCCCGTGTCGTGCAATCTACACCAATTGGTCATGGGTTGGAAGTCTGTGACTGGGGTGAAATGTGATGGTCCAGCACTTTTTTGGTTGGTATTTTGGTTTAGAGGTGGGCCTTTGGTGTTTGTGTTATTGTTCCATAGCTATTGATTAGGCCGAGGCCCATTGTTGAATTTTCTTCCCCCGACATTGTTGTTTTGTTGGCTAGAGAAAATATTCCCTCTTTGGGAATTAGAATTCTGGGGTGTATAGGACCCCACCTTTAGCTGACCCATGTCCACAGTTAGGGTGGATAACATTCATCAGAGGGACTCAACCTCGGTGGTCAACTGGGTGTTTGCATCACAGTGTGACAGTTGTTGTTGGTTTCCTGAGAAGGTAGCAACATTCGCCAGAGTCGAGGGTGGCAATCCTCCAACCGTAGACGACTAAAAGAAGGGCACTCTGGGCAGTTGTGTCTGAGGTTGTTGTGCCTGCTATGGATGATTCCAAGGGAAGACTTCCAGACCTGGTATTGACTGATTCTGTGATGGGTAAACGTAACGGGCTTGCTGGTCTATTGACAGTGGCAGGGGATTCATTGCCATCACAGGGGGCACCTATTGCTAGATTGGGGTTATACCCCCTGGCGTACACTGTTCTACTAGGGATCATGTTGAAGGGCGTACTCTACTCAATCCTGCCCATGGATTTGTTAAGACCACAGGATAATTCCAAGGCTAGGTTGTAAACTTTTTCCAAAGTATCTCGGTCGCCCGCGGCGGTTGTTCTCTAGAGGAGAGTGGCAACGAAGGGGTCCATTGCATTGAGATAGGTCTATATGGTTACTTTTGGGGATGGAATGAAAGGGCCCGTGCGCCGCTTCAAGGCACGCTGGAATTGATAATTGAATGCTATGAGGGGTTCATTGGGTTCCTTTCTAATGGAGATGAACTGGCTGTGGGACCAAGCTTGGTCCACATGTACACAAAAGGAAGTCAAGAAGGCATCCTCCATGTCCTACCAACTGTTGATGGAGTTGGCAGGAAGGTTTAGGTACCAGTTCATCTCACCCTATCCCAAGGACAGGGGAAACATCTGGGTCACAACATCCTCATGTTGGATCTGGTGTTGGTTCATGGCATCCTTGTATGCCTGTAAATGTTCTTCCGCGGTTCGTGAGCCTAGGTGCTCATATCATGGTAAAATTTTCTCCAGGTGCGAGGGTAAGTCATTGATTGTGCCCAGAAAAGTTCCCATAGGGGACCCAGTGTTACCGAAGTATGCCGCCATCTAGGGAACTAGATTTTGAGTAAGCTGGATGCTAGTTCCCTGAGTTATCTAAGGAGTTTGGATATTTTGCGATGTACTAGACCCCCAGAAAATAGTGGCTAGTGTGGTTTTTTGGGTCCGCTTCTTTTGAGCAGGAGGCTCAAGTTTGACAAACCTTCTGGAGTTTGGGGCTGACCTAAGGATTCTTTCAAATTTTGCTAGGGAGAAAGACCCAATCCCACTGAAGGCTTGACTCCTAAAACTATGGCTTGGTGGACCCTTGGGAGGTGTAAAATCAAAATCCCGAGAGGGGGATGAGTTCATGCCCTCCTTCTAGTGCCAGTTTTTGTTGACAGGACTTTGGTGACCAAGTCCACCGATAGTTGTAAGTTGTCACCGGGTACTGGGGAATCGGCCAACTTTTCCTACAAAGGTTGTTCCAGGGAAATGAGATTCCCTGGGCCTCCAAGCACCTGAGTGTCAGTTCTCGATGGCATGGGCTCAGTTGGGAAATGTGACTATTTTTGAGGGGGATAGTTGGTTTCTTCAACTTGTTCTCTCCAGGGATTCAGGAAGGTGAGGTTTCTCCAAGCATTCTACACTTAGAAAATAAACTGAAAAAGGTCCTGCAGGGTTAGAAGTATTTCATCTACCTATAGTTATATTTAAACATTCAATACATCAATAATGCTTTGATATACTAACCTAAATACCAAAGAAATACACAACTATTAGTTCATATTTGATCAGTAGCAAGGAAAAGGAGGTCGTTAATCTACTTAAAGTATTAGAGCAGAAGACATGAAGAACATTAAACCTAAAATACCATTAACTTAGAAGACAAAGTGCCAACAATGTCATTGTAAGAACTCTCTCTTCCTCATTAACATTCTTTCCAGCAAGCACTGGTGTGTGGTACAATGGCAGCCCCAATGGGGCATCTAACTACTGAAAGCTTTAAAGACCAAGGAGCATTGAGCTCTATAACTGAAATGAAAATACTACTTCTCTATTACTATGGACTACAAAATCATCAATTTCGCCGACCCTTGGAAAAGGGCCGAACTTATTATTTATACACATTTTCCTCTAACCCTAACCCTAACCCTATTTTACATCTTGCCATATAATATATTATCCTATCGCCGGTACTACCTGCACCACTTTTGCAAAATACCTCGAGATAGAGAAGATCTGTCATGTAAGAAGAATTAGACAAGAGAATGAAGTAGAAGAATTAGCCTCAAGAAGAGAGCCAAGAAATTAAAGGAAGAAATTTGATTCCCTAGGGATCGAGGCTACATGCCTCATAAATAAGAAATGTGACACCCTGTCTCCAATGTGCCAGGTGTATATTTGAAGTGGCACCTCGAGAAGGTTGTCTGTCAGAAAACCAACTGTTGATCTGACGTGTCTCGATGTATCTATCTGCCCTTGAAAACCTTTGACAACCCTTATTAACCACTTTGAAAGTGACTAGTCGGCTTCGGAGACCGGGACGTGGGTCACTGAAAGAATGCAAAATACAAGATCTGGGACTCCGGGATCTGGGGACTTATATCCCAAAAATAATAAAACATACAAACACTTGTGTTTTCTCTGGCCTCGGGAGGAACTTTATTGCTTCTTGTTATCGTTGAGGGTCTGGAGGAGGCGGGAGATTCCATCCTCATCAATTTCTTTAAGAATAGCCCCCCGGTACCTAGCCACCTCAATTTGTTCCCCCAAGTCTGGAACACTTCCTTTAAACACATCAGCCATTTTTGCCGCATCGTGACCACTAAGTACCATATGATTTATTCTCGTCATTTGGGCACCATCTATTCCCTCTATAGATTGGTATCTTGATTCCATCAGTTCATCAAACTTCCCTAGGACATATTCCTCCGATGTGCAAGTATCAATGTTGAAGGGGTCAGCTCCGGAGACCTTCATAATAAAAGAATTATATAAATTAAAAGAATATTGTACCATGTTAATCTTCTCCTGTAGAGTTCCCACCAGTTGCTTGATTATCCCCAATGTGAGGTCATGTCTGGAGTGTTGGGTTCTCACAAAATTGAATGACTCTTCACCCAGAATTCCAGACTCGGAAACTACTTCCTCTCCAAGGCCAAGGAGCTCTTCAAATTCTACCTTCCAGGCTTCATAATTTTCTATGTCACCCTCCCATATGTTGACAATAGTTTCAGCTTGATGCAGGATGTGCCGGGCCGCATACAAGTTTGGGAGGGTGGATACCAGGAAATGCCAGACGTTTCCTACCTATAGAGCAACCCACTCATCTGCCGCCTGGGCCTTCTTCTTCATCACCCTGAATGAATCTATGTCACTTTGTGGTAGTGGTGCATCAGATGTGGAGGCCTCTGGAGGAATGACACTGATAGGCCAAGCCAGCTCAGTTAGCAATCCCATAAGGTTTGTAGTTTTCTCTTTTTCCACCTTGATCCTTTGGGCCTCCTTTTCATAATGAGCCTTCACTGCCTTAGCCACCTCCTTCAACAGGTCTACCTCACCCTGTTTTCCCATTTTTCCCAGTGATATCTCCGTGATATTGTAATCTTCGGCCTTAGCAGTTGCCTTGTCGGCATCTGGGGGAGGGATTACCACCACTGCAACTATTTTGCCGCCTGGCCTGATTCGAAGAGTATGAACCATCCAGGATTTCTTGGCCTTCATTGGATCCTAGACCTAAGCCATCATCTTAGCCAAGGAGAGATGAGATCTGGGGGTCAGTGGAGCTTTCCTTTTCTTCATTTCCACCAACCACTCTGGCAGCAAGGGTGGCTTATTTTCCAAAGCCTATTCCTTAGGTTCTTCCCTGGTATCTTATTGCTATTCCTCCTAAGTGGTGTGGGTCTCACCCGGCTCCCTCCCTGCATCTTTGGCTTCGTCAACAACATTTTCCCTAGCAACATTTATTTCTTCTACCTTTTCATCTATATCTTTGGCCATGTTTGGGTCTTTGTCGGCCATCCCCGAGGTTTCTTCTTCTTGTTGTTCCTCCTATCTCTAAGCCTCTTTTGCTGAGATTTATTCTTCCATTGGTATATCTTTTGGAAATGAGGGAGGCACTGGGGGGGAGGCACTGGGCCAATATTTAGGGTTTGAGCCGCAGTTATTACCTGCCCAAAGGTTGTTCCAGGGAGTGGCACTTGGAATGCGGAAGCTGAGGTTACGGTTGCTCCTGTAGGTCTGGCTCCCTCAATGGATGCCATTTGTTCACTTTTCTTCTATTGTTCTAGTCTCATGTTCTATGTCCCCAGGACCTTGGAGGTGATCTCTTGTTCTATTTCTTTATTTTCTTCCATCTTCTCTTCTTGCTCCTGCGCAGGTTCTTATTCCAGAGCTTCTTCCTGCGCTGGGACTTCAGCCTCTATTTTCTCGATGTCCCCCTATAGATTCTCGAACTTGTCAGTTGCAAAAATATCATTGAATTCATCCTTTGGGGGAGGATTGGCCGGGACATTAGCAGGCTCTGGTTCCCTCTCTATTTTCAGGGAGTCGAAAGAAAGGATCTCAACCTGTGGGATCTAGGGCATCCCCAGCTCCAGCTCTATCTTGGGATTTTGGTTAAGCCTCGTCTTTCTTCTAGTGACTAAGGGTGGCCCCGCATCCCTTAGTACTACTTGTTCTTCTGGGTCTACCCTAGTTTCCTTAACCATCAAGGTCACCAGTGAAGGAGAGGAGGGAGGACAAACTAGTTCGGTAATTGACACCTGGGTTGCCAACCGTGTGATTAATTTTTCCCTCATTTGTTGGGAGGCCACTACTGATTGTTTTATTCTCTCTTTTATTGGGATTTCTTTTACAGTTGGAGTTGTCATTATCCCTTTAAATTTATCCTCTCCCTGTGAAGAAGTCCCAGCCCCCGAGGTTAACTTTGATATTGGCTGGGCAGCCCGACGGACACTCCATGGGCACACCCTCTTGAAATAGAGGTGGCTGCGTTCAACCACATTGTGGGTGAACTCTTCAATAGTGGGCCCTTCCTGGGCATCCTAGTTCACTGGTGGGAGGGCCAATTTATCGATCCCCTTTGCTTTGTACTGGGGATCTACCATGGAGCCGGCATTTGAGAAGTCTTCCAGGAATCTCTGGACCTTCAATCTTTCCATCATTCCTGTTGTCATTATGACATAATGCCACCCCCGGACTTCCATGTAGTCCTGGAAATCTTTCGAGAAGTCTTCCATGTGATATTAACGGGGCTTTGATGCCCAGGGAGGTGCTGTTGCAATCTTGCCATGCGGATCAAAATATTTCCGTGCTAAGTAAAATTCTTCTAGGTTATAGCATTTAAGCTCATTATCTGTTTCTTTAGCGGTGGTGAGACTGCATGAATAATTCGCACAAGTGATTGGGAATGGAATATTTGTTACCTTCTTCAAGACATAGAATGCACGCAGCTCCATTATCTTCCTGCAATACTCCAGGAGAATTACCTTGTCCCTACAATGTTTGGGCAACAAGTAGGTGTTGCCCATTTTTTCCATTCTAAGAAAATTGGCCTAGTCTGCCCTGTCTGGTTTCTCTGTGCTCATGTTCCAGGTTTGATTAGAGGGGTTTCTAGTTACAGGGGTTATGCACAGAGCAGTCTGCCAACATTTGAAGAGAAAGGAGAAGAAGTCTTAGGTGGTGACAAGGATAACACTTGGCCATGCACTGTTCACGAACAAGAGAGGCAGTTATTGCAGAGAAGTATAGGTGAACAGGTGTGCATGACTATTCATACTGAACATAAATGCTGCTAGCCACCGTTTAACAAATCTGATTCCAAGTGCCAGATCAAGGAGCATGAAATATTCTAATTGCCAGATCGAGGAGGAACATGAAAATATCCAGGAATATCTATTTGACTCGGTCATTCTCCACCGTCTCTTCTCTCTCTTTTCCTCTCTCCTGTGTTTTAGGGTTAGGGTTTCTAGGACCATTCGAAGCTTGTTGCATCCTAAGGGATCACAAGATGGTCATAGCCCTATATATAGCTGAAAATTTGCAATTGCAAGGGGTTGGAAGGTAGTCTGATATTTGTAGTATTTTTGCTCCTGTGTCTAATTATTTCATCTATCTACTTCTCTTCTGGTTCTATGACAGCTTGCTGTTATTGTAATTACCTTGTGCCTCATTTTGTGTAATTCATGTTTACCCTCTTTTGCAATAAATAACTGTGTAGATGTTTTACCCCTTATTGATCAAGCTGATTCTGGTTCATTGTGTGTTGTGTCTATTTTTCTTGGATTACTGTATTGTGAAGTTTTTTTTTCTTCCCTTGTAGTAATTTTAGTCTCTGACCTTCACATGTTTGCTAAGAATCATGTGGTAGAAGTTGTGTTAGTTGAGTTATATGGATGTGTAGTGCAGTTTCAAGGCAGAAGAAAGTAGGCCCTATCTTGGTGTATCACCTTTCCCTTTTCAAGTAATTTGGTTTTCTGCATCTACTTCTCCCTTTTCCTTGCAAGAGATAGTTTTAGGTGCATCCTGATAGTAGAGGAAGCCGGCCTTCTCCAGAGATTCAACCTCGTAGTTCAAGTCCCACAACTTGGAGGTTGATTCCATGTTTCACTAGGTTGCTGTTAGAGAAGCTTTCAGCAAGGGTACAAACCTCAGTGACAACAGTTTTTGGCACACTCGGTGGGACAGAAAGTTCATTTGAGGTCTATTGGTGCTGTTAAAAGACAAAGATTTCATTGACATGCTGAGAAGATAGTACTATTCTCAGAGATTGAAGCCTTCAAGAGGCTCATTTTCAAAAGTACTTGGCGACTCCTTCACTCAAGTCTGGTTCTCAGATCAAGTTGCTGCAAATTCTATGCCCAGGGCAACCAGGGTATCAACAAGAGGTAACTTTCAATTTTTACAGCTTCCTGCTTCAAGTTCTAGAAGGAAAAGGACTAATAGGCCTTCTCTATCTCCTGAGAGGAATCCTAAAGCTACTGGTAAAGCAAGAAGATCTGTT
>MU228093.1:125988-155199 GCA_018584345.1 Thuja plicata
TAGTTTTAGGTGCATCCTGATAGTAGAGGAAGCCGGCCTTCTCCAGAGATTCAACCTCGTAGTTCAAGTCCCACAGCTTGGAGGTTGATTCCATGTTTCACTAGGTTGCTGTTAGAGAAGCTTTCAGTAAGGGTGCAAACCTCAGTGACAACAGTAGGGTTTCTCAGAGAAGCCGGTCACCCTTATGTATGTATGTTGTTGAAACTGTATATAGTAATGCTCGTAACTCTGGACCAAATTTATCACCTCTGTAGACAGGTGGTATCTTGCATCCCGGGTGGGCATGAGCAAGTGGTAGTAAACAAAGGCATCGTTTACCCGGCAAAAACTGGGGAAGCTGGCCTCCCATTGAATCTGTGTAAAATGGTCCCAAGGGGCCTTCTGGCCTGGACCGATCCTGAGTACACCCATTGTGAGTAACCCATTGGTGTGGGTCATTGTTGTGCCAGGGCCTAGAGAAAATAGGAAGTCATATGAAACTTCTTCTTCTTGGCTAGTTGAAGGAACTGGGAGTCCACATGGTTTATGATTATGGCGGCCCAGTCAAAATACTCCCCATCTGTGCTTATACCAAGCAAGAAGTAATACATCCACCCAGAGAATTCTCGGGCATGCTGTTGCCCAAAGACCCGACATAGTGCTATCATCCCCATCTGGATGCTCTCTTTGAATTCAGACCTGGGTATTTCTAATTTCATCCTCTTGGGGTCCCTCTTTGGGACCTTGAGCCAATTATTGTTCATATATATACCAGCCGCCTCCTCTAATTGCTTAAATTGGGCTAAGTCATCTGATTGGGTGACTATAGCTGGTTTGTCAAATTTAGGGATTCTTAAGCCCCTCTGGAAGGTATCAAGGTCGAGGGACACCATGGGAGTAGGATACCCGGTGGGTTCTGGGGCTGCGAGCATGACAGCCGAGATAGATGTATTGTAGTGAGCTGCAAGTATAAGAATAAGCTCTGGTGACTACACCGAGCATGAGAAACAAGCTGCCTTAAGGATCCCAGAGTTTCCAATTTTAATTGCCAATGGATCCCTGACCTGTCGTTGGATGTACATCATTTTTACCAAGGCCTACATTTTTGGCCATGTCCCGACGCTGGTGTCGGTAACAAGCTATACTTTGGACTCAATCGTTGAGCCCATGATGACGCCGTATTTTACATATTTCAGGCTCATGGGAAGTTTCTCTAGAGCCTTCTCCATTTTGAACCTAACTGTTGCTCTGGTAACCACTATAGAAGAAAGTTTTGGACTCCCGGGTCGTGAAGATGCGGAAGCCTCAAACATATTTGAAAGTTTGTTGTTCCGGAAACCTGCAAGGCAAGGCGACCGTCAAAATGTATAGATTAATAAAAACTCCAGGGTCTAGAGATCTTACCATTGTGGCACTCGCTTCCCCTGAAAAGTTAGCTTAGTTCAAAAACTTTGGAAAGTATATATATTGCGAACTTAGAAATTTAACCAATCATCCGGGTCTGGGGGTTTATCACACTTAGTAAAAGAAAGACATGGGTTGGGTGATGGCAAGAGACCCAAAGTTTGGGGAACTAACCATTGGAAGGTGTACACAAAAAGTGAGCCGTCAGACCCACGTGGGCACCACATGGGTATGCAATAAATAGAAGTTATGGTGACGGCGGTGGAGCCAACTATCTGAATGCACAAAAAGTGAAGGCCACTTGGACAAATTTAAATGCACGCATGGGACATAAATGAAGGACAGGATGGTTTACAGAGGAGAGAGAAAATTGCTTGGTTGAAACCGGCTGAGAGTCGAGTTTCAACCAGGTGGTATTCTGCACAGAGCGAGCTCACAAATTAGAAACTAGAAACAAATGCAGCACGACAAGTTCAACAGACTACAAAGTAGAATACACATAGAATATACACTAATATACAACAGAGCCGAAGGGTATATACATGCAGACCGAAAGGATACATAATAATATACATCAAATGTACACATATATAGAACGCAGAGCAGACATTTACAAAACCAGAGAATGCACAACATATTTACAACTTTTACATCATCCTACATCTGCATAGAGGGTGGACAACCCTCTGGTAGAGTCGACCTTCCAATGGGCGACGAACTAGAATGAGGCGCAACACAACAAAAAAGCAAGACAACATGAAAACCAGAAAAAATTGAAAGCAGGAAGACAAAAAGGAGGGAAGGCACCAACCTGAAAAATGAAGAAGGGAAAGGAAAGGAATTTGCCATGAATGATCTGCAACAACTTCTACCGTCAGACAATCACCACCTACCACCACAGATCACTCACAATCACTCAGACCAGCTTGGAATGTTTAGCATTGGATTTTCGCTAAATCGCTGTAAAAATGCTCTCAAATGGCTTAGATTGCTTACATGTTTTAATCATGGTAACTATGAAAATGACAGGTAACTTATATTTATACCCGCAGTAAAAGCAAGTTTCTTTTCCTTTTGCAAACTCTGAACAGACAGACCTTCGGACTCTGGGCCCAGGGTTTCCATATGACAATACCATCTTAAGAAAAGAAGACATCATCGTGAAGAATCCTGGAGTCCAGAATCTGGCTCCCAACAAAGGATGACCAACTTCGGGATCGGGCCTCAGAGTCATGAGAGACCAACAAAACAAAAACAACACCGCAGGGAAGAAAACCCCAGAGAAGGAAAACAAAGAAAACAAAGGAAAAAGACACGGCAAGAGCCAAAAGCAGAAACCAAAAAAGGGGGACCCAAAATTTTGCACACAAAATATAGGGATGGGGATACAGGGCATAACAGGTCCTTCTTTTCGTTACTAAAAATTAGAACGTCATCTAGGTAAACAATTAAAAACCTACCCAAAAATTTCTTCAATACTTCATTCATCAATCTCATGAAAGTACTCAGTGTGTTAGTCAATCCAAAAGGCATCACCAACAACTCATACAATCCTTCATTTGTCTTGAATATAGTCATCCACTCATCCCCTTCTCTGATTCTAGTCTAATTATAGACACTCTTCAAATCTATCTTTGTAAAATGCTTTGCTCCACTGGAAAAATCCATTATATAATCCATCCTAGGAAAAGGAAATCTATACTTTACCATGATCCAATTTATAGCACTAGAATTAGTACACACTCTCCATTCTTCTTAGGTGCTAATACTACAGGCACTACACAAGGACTCAAGCTTTTTTTTAGATCAAACCTTTCCTCAATGATCCTTGTACTTTTCTATTTAGCTCCTCATTCTTTGTAGGTGTCATTTGGCCTTCTTGTTTGTTTGGAAAACTAGCTCCATGGATTAGATCCATGCGATGACTAATACTCCTCATAGGTGGTATTCCATGAGGCACATTATTTGAGATTATGTCTTCATACTTTGTAAACAATTACTTTATATCCTTAGGTTGTTCTTCTTTGGATTACAAATCATAGTTCTTATGAATCAAAGCATAATACATACTATCACTTTTCAAACGATCCAAGAATTTCCTTCCTTTAACTAGAAAAACTCTAACACTCGTACAAATTTCATTTGCATTATTATCTATCATACTACCATGTTCCACCCAAAAATATATGACACACATCCATAGGCATAATATCACAAAGAACTACATTATGATAAGATCCTATCTTCAATTTTATCAAACATTATTCACTTACTAGTACCTTGTGATCATCTTTTATCCATACTATGTGATAAGGTTTCAGATTCTTCATTCTCTACAACTTGAAAATTTTAATCAACTCTTCGGAGGTTAGGTTTTCTGAACTACCAATGTCAATAACCACTTTGCAACATTTTGCTTCAAATTTTTATCTTGTATTGAACAAACTATTCCTCAATAATGGTTCGTGATTTGTAACTTTATTAAATCGAACTCTTCTCACAATTAGGGATTCACCATCCTCTGGTTGATTCAAATATTCAGTAGACTCTTTCTTCACATAAGAAGATCTACCCTTATTCTATGTCCTCTTATCTAAATTACATTGAGTATACTCAAAGGCTCGGTGTCCTTCTCCACCACATTTAAAACAAGTTCCTCTAAATATTCTTCTGTCATTTCTCCTATAAATACTTGATCCACTACCTCTATGGAACTTTCTATCATCCCTTCAGTATGAAGTCTCTTCTTTGAACTATGTCTTTTCTTTGTTATGATCTACAGAAGATCTTCCACCATAAGAAAATGTTCTTCCTTGCTAAAATCTTCCACCTCTTCCTCTTTGTCTGTGTTCATGTATTTTGTTTAATTTCTCCTCAGATTTGAGGGCATATTGATAAGCTTCCTCTACACTTTCTAATTTAACCAAATTAGTCTCATCTTGAATATATGTCCTCAAACCATTCACATACCTTGTAACACTCTCAACATACTCATCTGTATGATCGGATTTGATATCCAACCTATAATATTCTTCAGTATACTCCATCAGACTAAGATCCTTTTACTTTAGGTTTTATAATTTTCTAAACAAACTTACTTTATAATTGACAAGAACTTAGCCTTCATTTGTTCACCTCCTATCCTATGATTTCATCTTTTATTTTCCTCTCCTATGTCAATTAGTTTAAAATTTTTCCCACCATAAAGATGCATGTCCTCTCAAATTTGCACAAGAACACTTCACCTTCTTATCATCATCAATACCCTCATAATTTAAGTATTTCTCCATCTATGTGATCCAATAAAGTAACTCATTTGAATACAAATTTCCATTATAATAAGATGGATTAAAATATGGTCTTGGGTAAAAGCACAATAATCTATCACCTTTTAGGACAACTTATCAGCACAGCTGAATTTTAGTATTTCTAACTAAAAATTAATTTTGGCCAAACATATGGTCTAGCTAGATTCATTATAGTTAAGTTATATAAGGTTTTTAACTTTTCCAATTGGAAATGTCTATTAAATGCATGTTTTATACCACTTTGAGGCCAATTACCGTAGAAATAAAATTATTTCAGAAAAGTGACATTTCAATAACTCTAAAACTTTTTAATGATTTTTTTTAAAAATACAAAAATACCCTTTTGTAGAGATCAGAGTCAAGAATATCTCTTATAGATTTTATAGTATCTTAATTATACATAGTCTATTATAATTAAAAAATATTGCAAGTAGGTATTTTAATAGTCAAGGAGATGTTGATTCGGAGAAAGAAAAAAAATAGAAAAACATATTAAATAAATTTGAAAAAAATATGGTGCACTAGAAGAGAGATTCCTCTTCAAGAATATATATTTCTTTTTTTTATTGGGATATATTTGTTATGAAAAATATGGCGGGAGATGAAAACTCTCGATTTCAGGTGAGTTGGAATTTGAATTGTTATAAAAGAGAAAATATGGGTCACAAACCAATTTTTATTTCGTCATGCACTAGCTATATATGTCATTTATAACATATTTTGAAATTAGGAGAAAAAATGATTATTTACATATAATGTTTTGGCGGGAACTAGACCCCTAATTTTCAGCATGTTTCTACAACTGAAAAATTGTCTTTAAACATAAAAAAAAAATATCAAAACTTATTCAAAAAAAATATTAATCATAAAATTTATCCATTTTAAAACATTTTATTAGTTTACATCATATTCAAATTCCAAACATAAATGTCACTTTTGTACTATTGAAGTTGAACAACTTTGATTTTGTTGTCCTTTTCCTTTGTAAAAGGGTGACAGATTATTGTGCTTTTACCCTCTTGCATTAACCCTAGTTAGGGTTTTCATAAACCTATCCTCTCCTTGTTCAAGTTCGAGTTTAGGTTGTGCTTCACCTCCTTCATCTATTGCTTCATCTTCATCAGTTACATCTTCTATATGTCGATGTCTTCTCTAGGCAGTTTCAACATCTTCTAATCTAGATGCAATTTGTCTCAACATATCTATTATGGTTGGATTTGCATCTCTCCTTCCACCTCTAGAATTTCTGCTTCAAACCATCTTCGTGTAAGTTGTCTGCAATTGCGGTTTAGGTTCGCATTTTTCCATCCAACAAGAAATCAATTCAAGACTTCACAAGCTCATGAACCATGATGTGCCTCAATAGGATAAAAAATCACTTTGATACCACTTTGTGTAGTAACAGATAGAGAATCCTTAATTAGAATGATCCCATCATCTAGCAAGAGTCACCGAATGGAAAGAACAATTTAAATAACAAAAAGGGATAGAGAGAATGCAAGATCAAGGTTCCCATTAACACAGATTCATGAAATTTTATCAAATTGGACAGCAATATGTAGGTCTACATTCCAGGCATACATGCTTGATTGTAGATTGAATTATAAATTATTCTCAATGCTAACCTTCCAAAGGTTATCTAGCTAAATACTAATAAACTAGAGATCCAATACAATAATTTATAGATGTTCGGAATGCAAACAAGTTGGCCAAGATTGATCACATTATTCAAGGTAGGAAAATGTAATACAAAATTTAGGTCAAGACCAAAATCTAGAAGAAATCCCTGAGAAAGGCATAAAAATATGCATGCACAGAAAAGGAGGTCATCCACAATCCCACAAACATCGAATGATATGCACAAAAGGTGCGAAATCTAAGGAACACATTCGCGAGATCCAAAAACTCCACTAGGTCGTGAAATGTGAAGAATAAATAAGTCTGGGACAAAATCCAAGAAATATACATCCAAAATAAACAAATTGAGGTTCCAACCTAGAAGATGATCAAACATAATGTGAAGAACATGCAACGAGGTACGCAACTGAAGATAATCCAAATCGAAGGAACATTACTAAAAACATGGAGACCGACAAATCAGAATAACTGAACACAAAAATATTTTTGGCTGATGCAAGGTTTCCAAAGAACCCAAGGTGATCCCACATCATAAAGGGAAAGAGGAAAAACCTAGCGAAATATAGGAAAACTAGAAAGGGAATATCCAAATTTAGGGAAGGGAAGGAGTGTTGGTATTATGGGAAGAAAGGAAATATTAATAAAGATTGTTTGTCTCAAAAGGGAAAAAAGGAGATGAACAACAAGAAAATAATATATAAGCATATTTAGCATGGGATGTATTAAAATATTCTTTCATTATTTCTTTAGAAAATAATAATGATTCTTGCATTCCAAATTCAAGGGCTACATTTCATACCATATTCCATAAGAAATATTTTGTAGATTATGCTCAAGGTGACTTTGGGTGATAAACAACTATGTCTAGTTGTTAAAAAATGTAACATATAGATATAATTTCCAAATGGAAGTCAATGGTTTCTAAAAATGGTAAGAGATGTTTCTAATTTGAGAATAAATTTAATATCAACAAGACAACTATCAAGTGAAGGTTGCATAGTTACATTTGCACACAATTCATGAAAGGTCACTAAAAAGATAGGTACATTCTATTTATGTACTAGAAATTCTAATTATTCTATTTTTTATCTTCTATATGAATCCATACAACATTATGGAATAATAAACTTGGGCACATGAGTGAGAAGGGCATGGACATTTTCTATTCTATGAATTTATTGCCAGGTTTTAGGTAAGTTGATATACATTTCTATGAAAATTGTGTTTATGAAAAAAAAAATAAAAAAATATTCAAATTTATCAAATTTAAGAAGGAAAAGAATAGTGAAAAGTAAGATTTCATGTATTCATATATATGGAGACTATTTCATGTATCATCTCTTGGTGGTTCTTATTAATATGTTACTTTTATTAATAATGCAACTACAAAAACTTGGGTTTATCTCATTGCAAGAAAAAAATGATGTATTTAATACCTTAAGAAATAGAAATCTTTGGTTAAGAATGAGATAGGAAATAATTTGGAGTGTCTCATATTAGAGAATAGAACTATCATGGACCAAGATAAAAGTATGTGATTTCTTGCAGCATTTCCATTACACTTTTGGACAAGTGTTTTAGATACTATTGTCTACTTAATAAATAGAGGGCCTTCAAGTTCCTTAGATGGTGGTATTAAAAAAGATGCATGGATGGGTAAAAATGTAAACTACTCATTCCTAAACAGTTTTTGTTGTAAAGTATTTGTTAATATTGACATTGAGATGAGAACAAAGCTTCAGGAAAAATTCAAGAAGTATACTTTTATCAGGTATGAAGATAATGATTTTGGGTATCATTTATGAGATTATGAAATAAAAAAATCATGATTAGGGTATGTGAAGGATCATGAGGAGCCAAAGTAGGACCTTAATTGACAATGAAATTTTAGAAAAATAGAGTTAGGCAACTTGATGTAAAAATTTCAATAGATTATCAGCCTTAAAATCAAAAATTATGTAACTATAAAATATGTAGCAAACCGAATTTAGTTTCTAAGCTACTAGTTGTTGTCTAAAAAAAAATATTTGGTGAAAATTTGAAATTTCAATCCAATAGTACATAAATTTCAGTAAAAAGATAAGAAGTAGGTGTATGTTTTACCACCCTAACAAAAATCAAATGATAATTTTTTTATAAGGTTCTAGATATAAGTAAAAGACCAGTGTCAAGATGTGACACATTTTTTTAATAATTTTTTTCCAAATAAGTAATTAATTATGATTTATTTACTACAATTTTTTTAGAATATAAAAACTTGTGCGTTTGACCACCATAACTTGGTCAAAATTTAATATTTTCCCCGTTTTTATAGTATGTGAAGCATAAAATGTGATACATATATCAGATATGAAAAATATTATACCATTTAGAAGTAATAGATGTTTTCAATCAGCCTATTAATTATGACTTTAGATGTAATCCAATTAGAAAATAAATAATAATTATTTTTTAAACTCAGCACTAGAAAAAAAATATAATGCTAGAAAGCTGAGAATCTTCTTAAGAAACACTTTTTGTTTCATAAATTTTGGGTTAAAAAGTCATCATCTACATGGTCAACGTCTGGAATTGAAAGGAGATCTTATAAACACATTTTCTAGGTTGACTTTCCAAGTTTGACATTCCCAAACCAAAACCCATAGTAATCCTGAGGAAAATCCCTAGGTTGTAAATATGTGTCAAACATATCGGATATCACTTATTTAATATCTTAGACATAAATTTTTAAAATTCAGAATGGCACCAATATTTTTTGTTGGCATCATTGTCTATATATCAAATGTCATATTTATATCTGATATTCGATACATAAAATTTTAAAGTTTAATGCATTATATGTGTAATTGATTATATGTATAATGTTTATGTTGTCATTGATGGAAACTACATGGAAAATAAATATGTATTAAATATGCATAGTACTACAAGAGTTCATACCAAAATATATATAGAGATTTAGCAAAGCAAATATTGAAGAACACATTGTGCAGGCAGAAAACATAAAAAGGTCCGGTGAGAATTTTTAGGGTAAGATTTTTTAGTGCATTTATAAGGGGAGTATACTCAATGTATAAACATGATATATCCATAAAATGAAGGTACATTGAGGAGATCTGAAGGAGTTTCTAAGATCTGAGAAGCGTATTTTTAAGTTAGTACAATAAAATACCAACATGATGAAAAATCTGATAGCGTATATTGAAAATTGTGTTTGGCACTGACTTTTATGATGTACAGCTGACATAGTTAGCTTCATGATTTGAAATTTTTTGAAGGGAAATAAAATTATATGGATGATTTGGCCGACTATTTAAAACGTGTTAAATTTCCCTACACCTTTTTTTAACTTACATGTATGATCAAATATGTGGTAGCGAACCTATAAAATCATTGGATTAGGGTTCAAGAAGAGTAAGGATGTTTGTATGATGTGCACAAAGGTGGTAGAGTATTGATTTGAGGGTACAGGGAAGTCAAAGATTGAAACTGTATCAGATTATTTTATGAGATTATATTGAACTATAATCAAACATTAGTAGATATTATTTTAGTAGTTCAAAACATTTAGATCATTGTAGTGTTCAGTGTAAGACAATTATTATTATTTAGGGTTGTAGCCCAAGGATTTTTAATTAAGCAACGAGCTCTAGTCAATGAGCTTGAATGCAAGTGTGTCATTCCCATCTATTGTAAGATAATAATTTTTGTAGAGTATTGGCTTGTGGGTTTCCATGATAAAACACTATTATTATGGTGTGATGTATTATGTATTTCATGTTCATGCATGTGCACTTTACTTCTAATATATGTTGCAAGTAGTTTTAAGTATTATGAATCAGTTTAAAAATAGTTAACTGGAAAACAATTTTTGAACACTGGCTCACCCCCCCCCCCCAATGTTCCTTCATCCAAGAAATTTGTATTGTAGCATTGGTCTCTTGAAAGAAGCCTAACAACTTTAGGGTGATCTCTGAAGGAACAGTGGAATCTAATTTGCAAAAATATCTCATAATACCACTTATGACGTTGATCAGACTAAGAAATACATGAGAAAAGGTGAAGAGTTCATTATAAAGCTCAAAGCCCAACTGAAGAAATCTAAGCTGAGGAGAACAAAACAATGTGAATAGTTAGAACAAAAGGAATTAGAAAGTTCAGATGATTAATAGTTAAGCCATGATTTAAAAGAAAGGACGATAGAATGTGAGAAAATCAAGAAAGAGAATGTTAACTTGAAGCATGAAATGGAATCTGTAATGATGTAGATGACTAGGAATATTCAAACTAGGAGGGAAAATGAAGAAAACCTAGAACAATCCTTGAAAGAGTGATATGAGGAATGCAATAGACTTGTTGCTAAATTGTAGGAGGCAATGGATCTTGAAGACGAACTGAGAAGTGAGCTTGTGATTGCAAATGAATAAAAAAAGAAGTTCATGATAAGCTCAACCAAGCTATATTTATTGCTTGAAAGTAAAATAAATTCAAATAAAAAAAATAGACATTGGTTATGAAGAAGGAGAAATTTCCAAGTCTGGACAAAAGAAGCCTAGATTTGACAAAGCTAGATCTAGAAAGAAGATGAACAAGAGACCATCTGAAAGATAACTTAATGCTTACAAGATTGATGGTAAGTTCAAGTTATCTACCATAAATCTGGACATAAAGATATGCATTGTAAAAATATGATGAATTAGAATTATGCATGATTTTCTCATCAATGCTTTAAATGCAAAAAACCATGATCATAAGGCAAGTGATTGCAGGAGTGTTGTACATAAAAATTCTCCCAATAAAGGTAGTGTTAAATGATATCCTTGCAATGGATTTGGACACATTTCCAAACAATGCGCAACCAAGAAAATCTAGGTTAACAAACTAGGTAGACAAAGGAATGTTGTTTTCTACAAGTATAATAAATCTAGACACATTGAAAGGGATTGTAGAAGCAACAATATGAGCAACAGAGAATCAATGAAAAAAAAAAAGAAAGGACATAAAAATGAGCAGATTGATGATAAAGGCAAGGCTAAGGTGCTAGTTGAAGAGGTGCAAAAGAAACTAAAGAAAACATGGTTGGAGGAGAATGAAGATGAACCATAAGGAAGGTCCACGATAGGATCTGATGGAATTAATTCAAAAAGGAATTGAAGATAGGCCTTTGGCCTAGGGGGAGAATATTAGCTAAATCACTAGGAACCCCCTAAAAGTGTTAAATACTTGGATCTTTCAAGTACATAAAAGATTAAGGATGATAAGGAAGACATTTTTAAGTCATTACCAGATGTATATGACATGATCTGGAGGTACACAATCAAATTTTGAAGATATAGACAGTGAATAAGGTCTTTGGAAGGAATTAGGGTACATGCATTTATTATATCATGAAATTAAAAAAAAAATGGGATACAAAAGGAAAATGTAGAGTCTTATTTGAAAAGAGATGATTGGAAGATGAATTGAAGCAAGGTTAGAACTGAGAAGAGAATTATAGAGTTGGTTGTGTGCAAATCCTAGCTCTGAAAAAGATAGTTTTTTCTTTGTATCCTTGAAAATTCTATAAATTCAATTTCTAGAGATGGATACACCTATAATTGTTGACATAACACAAAGACCCCAACCTACGTTTAAGAAACACCTAAACAAATTAGTCAAAGTGGATCCCAAAGAATCTTTTTCGGATGTTCCCTATGCTGTACTACATGTGGAAGATGTAAGGTCTTATGTACATTCCAACCTGGAGGATCTCGATACACGCAAGCTAAAGGAATGATATCTCACCAAATTTGTCAGCGGTGATTACAAATTAAAACCTAAGTACAAAACCCTAAATGAGAAGAGGTTTGCACAGTTCACACTATTTCTACATATTTGAGGAAGAGGAATGGATTATATACATTCTAAGAGGAATACATGGATATTTCATGTGGCTAAACCAACCCATGAAGATCACAAAAGAGGTGATTAGGACAGTGACAAAACTATGGTCGTCTAGTGGCATACCAACACTAAAAATTATGAAGAACACTATTTTTCATAATGTTATAAGTACAGTGACTCATAAGAAAGGCATGTAAATAAATTATATTATCTATGATGATGGAAATATTTCAGATATGGTGATTGGTTACAAGGTTTATCACTCAATATGTGACAACTGAGTGTTAGGAACTATAATCTACACAATGCATCAAATGCTAAAGGAGAACATGGATTATGATCTTTGTGAAGTAATAAGGGAAAAAATCATAGAGAATCTGATAAAGATAAAGAAAGATAAGAAGAACATCTTCAAGCTTTATACAATCATTTTCTATATTTTCTTCTATTTTATGAAATAATTTCTAGTAGTAGGTTCAGTTAATTAGTATATTAACAAGCCAATAGCTTTACAAATTAATGATTTAATGTATGCAATTCAAAGTGACATGAAGAATACATTTATATGGGGTTATTCAAAGGTTTTAAGAAGTAAATGCATCAAAGTGAGAGAATTCCAAGCTCCATGGTTGTGAAGTATGAGAAAGATATATGTTTTATATGGTGAATACAGATGAATTTCTAATAGAGGAAGATAAACCAAAAACTTCTTGGGTGATGCCAATGGTCTATGAGGTGAGTGAAAAAATCCTAGATATGTATATTAAATACTTACTCCTCAAACCAAGAGACCCTACACAACCAAGGTTTGGAACATACAATGAGAGAGATCTTTAAGTGCATAGAGAGCTGAAGAAACTAAAAGTGGCAGGAATGTAAGAAAGAATGTAGCTAATGTAAGGGAATTTTTAGAGTTTCACTTTAAGAGAACTGGACTACCTACTAGTGATGAAAAACCTATTGAGTTTGGAGAACCAAGTCATTCCCCCACACTTGCTCTAGCTATACAGATAAGGAGTTCTAAAATGATGAAACCACAAGTGCTTCCACCTACAAGAAAGACAAAAAGAAAGAAGCCTGAGGAGAAAAAGAAGCCAGAAGATAAGAAGAAAGATGAGAATAAAAAGAAACAAGAGTATAAGATGAGAAAATAAGAGGAAATTTTGGTTGAGGATAATGATGAATAAATTAAATCAGACGCTGAGGTGAAAGAATTGAAAAATAAAAAGGTGACTGAAACACCAAAGTATACAAAACCCAAAGAATCAGATTCTATGGGTCTGGTAAGAAAAGAAACTAAATTTAAATAATATGAGCAAGGAATGTCAGTTAATGACATGGTAAAGACCATAAAAACACATGGTTATTTAAAGCCAATTTATAAATTTTATGATAAGTTGGATAGTGAAGGGCAGAGAGTCCTTCAGGAAGTTGTGAGATATATGTTATCTTAAATGCAAGGAAGAATACAAAAATTAAAGTGGGCAAAGAGTTAAGATAAAAATTAATTGGAGAACTATCTCCAGTCATTTCAATGGAGGAAATGAAATATGACTTGAAGAAGGAAGAACTATTGTTTAGAAGAAAAATAATAATGAACATATTAATGGTTAGAGAACTAGATCATGTGGTAAAGGAGACAAAGAATATCATCAAGAGACTATTACAAAAGGAGAATTTTGAAGTTTTAATAGATACACATGGTGTCGTTACCTCAACCCCCACTGAATTTCCTAGTGTTGCTAATATACCTGATGTAACAAATGTACCTGATGTTCCAGAAGTTGAATAGAAAATAGAGATAGGTACAGAGAAAGAGCCAGAGATGATGACACTACAAATAAAAGTGATAGATTAAGTCATTAATAAAGATGCAACACAAGAATATGACACCATGAACACAAAAGGAAAGGAAGAAGAGATGGAAAACATGGAGATTATTCAACCTCTAGATTGGATATTTCCAATGATAATTGAGAAGCCTACATATGAAGAGGAACCAGTTCAAGAAAGTGAAATTGATCTTTAAATGTTGGATTAAATAACATTTATTTTAGAAGGCCCTAAGGAGTTCAAGGAGAGAAAGGTGGTGATATCTAGTGAAAGGAAAGGTAAGGACAAGGCAAGAGATACTACTAAGTAGAAGAGTTTATCTCTAAAGACACTATTCACATAGATGAAGATTTGGCCCCAATTGATCTATGAATATTCTCACCACTAAAAAAGTCAAATTTAGTTGAACTTGCTCAATCCCAAGCTAGATGATAAATACTAAAACATCATGTGAAAGACAAAAACCTCTAAGCGGAGGCATCTGAAATATTGGAGAATTTGATGCCCACTTATGTAAGAGATGACACTTTGACTCCTTTTGAATAGGTTGAGAATATGTTAGAAGTAGTAGGTACACATTTAAATTCTTTTGAATATGCTCCTGAAGTAAAGGTCAAAAGGGAGTTAAGTGAAAAGAGGTTTTTAGAACTGAAAATGGCCTTAGCACATGAAAGAATCAAATTGGATACCCACATTAAATAGATTTAGAATTCTCTTAATGAAGGTGGGAACTTCTACAGGTCATCTTTATCATAAAGGAGGTTTTTAGAAAGCAATGAGAAGTAGATTCAAGAAAGTGAACTTAATTTGGAGCGAATTGCTCAAGCATCTGACTCCTTGAATGCTTCTACATCAGAGTTATAAAGTCAAGCAATTACTTTACTTGTCAAGATTAAGAATTTGGAGAAGGATAAGGAGGAGACGATTGCAAGAGTTGGTGAATTGATAAATTTTATTGCATTGGAGGGGGGGTGAATAAGTAGTGATAAAACTTTCATATTTTTACTTATACCTTTAAATAAAAACAAAATAAACTTCCAAACTAAGAAGCATATAACTATAACTATAAAGGAAAAGTGAAGTAAATCAAATGACTGTATACCTTGTGGAAAGACATGTTGTTAATTAGTGCCAAAATACTTAGTCCCTTATATGATTATAGTGTTAACCTGGCCAATAGCTTGAAGTGAAACCCGAGAAGTTGTAGTGTAGCCTGAGCAGTTGTAGTGTCGACCAAGTAGATAGTGGAAATTAGTATCACCTGAGTCATTAGTGTTACCCGAGTTGCATACCAGCTCCAAGTGATCAATGTAACTCCAGGACCTAGTGTAGCCTCAGTCCCAGATATTGGCAATTCACTATGTCGCTTGAGTGTCACCATATTTCCCAAGTGTCAGTATATCACCCGAGTGGATTACTGGACCCGAGTATCAGTATTGGGTTGACTTAGTTCTTATTGTTGGATATTAATTTATATCAAGGAAGCCTAATTGTGTAACTCATTTATTTGGATAATATATGTATGTAAGATACTTTATTTATCCAAATGTGTAGAAGGAACAATAATAGAAGTAAGATATGCGAATATGAAGTGATATATTTATTAGAAGGCTATAGTAGTGTAAAAAGAACAACAAAGACTTATCTATCACATTTAGGTGATCAGTATTATTTAAAAGGATCTCATTAAGAAAATTAGAGTTGCATAGAAGATCATTCACTGGTTCATCCTAACAGGTGTATCAACAAAATCCTTTAATTGGGTGTACTTAACAGTCCTTATCAAATGTCCTAACAGAGTTGCATACTTAATTGTATTGTATAAATCCTTTCATAAGGTGGACCTAAGAGTCCTTATTGCTCCTAACATGGAAGGCCATCATAAGTGGTTAATTGTAAGCTTTAACAGGATAAATATATACTATAGTACTAAATCATGTGGGTACCATCCCCACCCTAGTTTTACTTTCTATTTGGAAGGTTTCTCGGTAACCAAATATTCTGTCAAGTGTTGTGTATGTGTATTGATTTTCTATTTCATGCATGCAATTAGATTAGACAATCTAATAAAGGATAAAAGGGAATAATTTTTATTGGTTCCTCATTCACCCCCTCCCCCCTCAGTCACCTAGCCTCAATATATTTCCAACAATTGGTATCAGAGCTAAAGGTTCTCTTATCATAAGTTGAACAGCTTGAGCAAAGATCAGAGGCAATGGAAATATACAGACTCGAGAAAGGCATTGAGAGTGAAAAGCTAGATCTTGGTGTAGGAGCACCTAGGCCACATAAAAAACCCTAGATGTTTTGGCTTGTAACTAACATTGGCCAAGTTAGTGTGTGTTTTTATTTTGGACCTTAGGAGGTCTTGTAAGGTGTGTTACTACATGGATGGATAGTTAGTGTCTAATCCAACCTAGTATAGTTAGGTTACTTTATTGCTTAGTTTGATCAAAATGGGAAATGTGGTCTAAATGTTTCCTAGACCTTAGCATGGTAAGAAAGATGCTTTTATAGGATTTTATGAGGTTGGCTCATCAAACCATATGGGTTAGAGGCCCTAAAAGATAGGATTGAGGCATAAATGCAAGGATGCTCAAAGTTGCTCAAAAGTTATTATGACAACATTTGGAACTTTTTGCAAATGTTGCATGCCACTCGACAACAATGGATTCCCCTCATTGTAGGAGTGGGAAATTAATGGATAAGGCCTATAAAAATTGAAGAATCATATTAAAGATGTATGTGTCTCATTCCCCGAGGTAGAGGTGACTGTAAGAAAATTTTTGAATAGTAAGAAGCTCTGCAATTCTGTGTTGTTAGCAATATTCGAGCATTTTGAGTTACAAAGAATTTAGATGGATTGAACTGATCGATATAATGTTATATTTGTGTCTATTAGGTTTATACAATACTTTTTCATTCATTTTTAAAGTACTGTAGAGTTAGTTTAGTAGCATTAATAAATTGATTTGGATTTAGGGAGTCTACTGGTTTAGTTTAGATTAGTTTTTGTTTCCATGGCTACCCCATGAAATATAATCATGGGAATATCCTAAGGATAGATTAATGTTTTAGGAGAGCCTATGTATAGTGTATATATGCAAGTAGAGGTCCTGAAGAGTCGAGCTACTATTTTTAGAGTTATGCCCTAGGCAAACTATGTCTGGCTAGTTAGGGGTATAACATATTAAGAATCAAGTGCCATTGTAAGGGAGTGTCTGAGGGAAAGAAAACAAGTGTGGTTCTAGGAGCCTTAGGGTTTATTTGATCCCTGTGTATGAGCCTAAATCCTATCCAATCCATCTTGATACATTTTTATCAAGAAATCAGTGTGTCACTGTCAATGCTTGAAAATAGGCCTAAAAGACCTACATATCAGGATAGTAGAGTACAGATGGTTTGAGGAGCCAAAACCTTGAAAATATTTAAGGTCATGGTAAAGGGTGTCTGAGCCCAAAGTTATTTTTTAGGGTTGTGTGAAAGTATTTTACAAGAAACCAGAAAAACTCTCTGTTAAGGGCTAGTAGGGCTACTAGGCCTAATAGACTCAAAAGCTTTGTGAAGGTGGAACTCAATCACTTTGGAGTAGAAGACCCATTCAAATGGGATTAGAAAGATGTCAAAAGGATTTTTTTGAAGGTGGAAATGTCATTTTTAGCACTTGTATGAATTTTTGGGAAGAATTGAGCTTTGAATCATCAAAGGAAGCATAGAGGTAAAGAGCATTTTCAATGGTGGAAAAATTTCAAGATTGGGCACAAAGAAACTAGCTCATAGTGTCGAGTTAGATCAGAATTGGGGTGTGAAGACTCAAGGATTTAGGGGGTTCTAGAAGGGAATTAGGATCCTAGGTGGACTAAAGAAATTTAAGAGCTTAGGTGAGTGTGTGCAATCCAATCTTGGAACTCTTCTATCAGAGCGGTATTAGAGCTTCTTTTGATCAGGCTTGTGGTTAATGTTACAACTAGAGGAATCCATTGGAGAGTCAAAAATGGTGACTAATTCTGAATTAGAAAAGAATGTAGATGAAAAAGAGGAGGAGAATAGATTACTCCAAGATAGAATGGAAGGGAAAGGAAAAGACATTGTCATTGAGGATGAAGTCCCTGAAGTTGATCCTGTCCTTAACCAAGAACCATTCCTGAAAGCCCTCAAGGCTATGAGTAGAAAATAATTGGAAGGAGTTCCCATTTTTAGTGGAAAAATGGAACCATATGTATTCCTTGATTGGATAGAGGGACTAGATAACCCTTTTGAGTGTGATGGAATCACATAGGCTGAAAAGGTGAAAGTTGCAAAAGCTAGATTGAGAGGGTCTCCTCTCACTTGGAGGAAATTCATCCAAGATGAGAGGGAAAAGGAAGGGAAAAGGCCCATTTATTCATGGAAGGCTATGGTAGAAAGAGTTAGACATGCTTACATCCCTGAGGATTACAAAATCTAGTTACACAAAATAAGACAAGGTCTAAGGCAGAACGACCTAGATGTCAAATCATACACAGAAGAATTTTAGAGACTTTGTATGAGGTCAAGAGTAGTAGAGGATGAGAAGGTTAAGGTAGAAAGGTACCTTAATGGATGTAAATGGGACATTCAAGATGAGATGAGTCTTTTGACTCTAGACACAATTTAGAAATGCCACCAAATTGCTATCAAGGTGGAAGACAAGTTGAAGAAGAAACAAGATTCAAACACTTCAAGAGGAAGGAGTAGAGGAAGAGACACTAAAGGACAAAGAAGTGGTTATGGTGGAAGAAACTCTGAATCTAAAGGTCAAGTAAAGAATAAAATCACTGAACAACATGAAGGAAACTTCAATAGAGGGATTTCAAGTAGAGGTAGGAACTCTAACAATAGAGGAAGAGGCAGTAGTCAAGGAAAAGGAAACTATTTTTCCAATATGAAGTGCTATCACTATAATCAGTTAGGACATCCATCATATAGGTGTCTAGAGAAGGGAATTACCTCTCAAGGAGGTGATAAAAGAGTGAACTATGTTCATGAGGAGATAAGTGGAAACAAGAACCCTGAAGTGCCATTTGAATCAGAGGAGGAAGAGAATCTCATAATGAGAAGAACTCTAATGAAAGAATCAGTGAAGGAAGAACTCAGTCAAAAGGAGATCACTGTTTAGAGTAAAGTGTAAGATGATGGGAAAAGTGTGTAGATTCATCATAGAATTAGGGTCTACTAACAACCTAGTGTTAGAGGAGGCAGTCAGCAAGCTAAAAATGACAAGGATACCCCACACCAGTCCCTATAAGGTCACTTGGCTAAACAAAGGACAACATGTCCTAGTTAATAAGCAAGCTTGGGTAGAATTCTCAATTGGGAGATACAAGGATAAAGTTTTATGTTATTTATTACCTATGGACACATGTCACTTTCTCCTAGGTAGACCATGGAAATTTTAAACGAGGGCCATGCATGATGGAGTGAAAAATTCATACTACTTCAAGAAAGATAATGTGACATACAAAATTAGGTAACTATTTGAGGATGAAAAATTGAAGTCTACTAGTCCCAAGGTTCTCATGGTGAATGAAAAAGAGTTCTTAGAGAGCTTATATGAAGGAGAAGGAGTTGTCTTTGCACTGGTGTTAAATCAAAAGGAAGTTGCAGACAAAATAGAGAAGAGGACAAATCTGCCAAAAGAAGTCCAAGAGATGCTAGTGAAGTATGGAGGAATAGTGAGTGAGGAAAAACCATCAACCCTACCCCCTAAGAGGTTTGTAAGCAATTAGATGGACCTAATACCAGGAGCTACCCTACCAAATAAGGAAGCCTATAAAATGACTCCCCAAAAGAATGAAGAGATTGCTAGACTAATCCAAAAGCTCTTAGAACAAGGCCTTATAAGAAAGAGCATTAGCCCTTGTGCCGTACCCACTGTCCTAGCACCTAAAAAGGGAGGAACTTAGAGGTTATGTACAGACTCCAAAGCAATCAATAGGATTACCATTAGGTATAGGTTCCCTATCCCTAGGATAGAAGACCTAATGGATTGTCTAGGAGGAGCAAGGTACTTTACAAAGATAGACCTAAAGAGGGGCTATCATAAAATTAGAGTAAATGAAGGGGATGAGTGTAAAAATGCCTTCAAGACTACACAAGGACTGTATGAGTGGCTTTTCATGCCATTTGGGTTGTCAAATGCCCCATCAACATTCATGAGGTTTATGAATGAGGTACTTAAAGAGTAAAATGGAAAGTTTATAGTGGTCTACTTAGATGATATACTCATCTATAGTAAGACAAGGGAAGAGCACCTCAAACACCTTGAACTGGTTTTTAAGAAGCTATAGGAAGAGAAATTGATGATCAACTTAGAAAAGTGTGAATTCATTAAGACAAAGTTAGTTTACCTTGGTTTTGTGCTATTTCAGGGCAACTTAAATATGGATCCGAGGAAAGTGGAGGCCATCATCAAATGGTCTACTATAAGAACAAGCACTAAGGTATGAAGTTTTCATGGCCTAGCATAGTACTATAGAAATTTTATTTAGCAATTTAGTGCAATCTATGCTCCTATGTTGGACACTATTAAACGAGGCATGAAGACTAAATTTATTTGGAATGAAAAAGCTAACCATGGTTTTGAGCTACTGAAAAAGAAGATTACAACCCAACCAATTTTGGTTTTTCCAGGCTTTGAAAATTTATTTACATTGTAGTGTGATTCCAGCAACGTGGCAATTGGAGCAGTCTTAAGACAAGAGGGAAGACCACTGACCTTCCACTCTGAGAAACTAAGTGAAGCTAAGAAGATGATTTCTTCTTAAGACCTAGAGATGTATGATCTAGTCTAGTCACTGAGAAAATGGAGGCATTAATTGCTTCCAAAGGAGTTCATAGTCTATTCAGACAATCAAGCCTTGAGTTTCTTGAACTCACAAGAAAAATTTATTCATAAGTATATGAAGTGGGTTGAATACCTGCAAGCATACATTTTCAATATCAAACACAAGAACGAATTGTAGAACAAGGTTGTAGATGCCTTGAGTAGAAGAGCCCTTACTGTCCAAGAGATGAAACTGTAGAGCATGGGAATAAACAACTTCAAAGATCTATATGGTGATGATGAAGACTTTGTAAACATTTATAAGGTATGTCAAGAATATCAGAAACACTTTCATAGTAAATATTTTGAATACACTTTGCAAAGTAATTTCCTATTTAAAGGAAGTCAACTATGTGTCCCTAGAGGGATGATAAGGGATAATTTGATCCAGGGGAAACATAATGGTGCATTGAGTGGTCATTTTTGGGTCAGTAAGACACAAGAACTTGTTCGGAGATTTTACTTTTGGCCAAAGATGAGTGTTGATATTAGGAAATATGTATAGAGTTGCATTGTGTGTTAGAAGGACAAGGGAACATCCACTAATGCTGGACTATATCAACCACTTCCTATCCAAACTACACCATGGGAATTCTTGAGCATGGACTTTGTGGTTGGATTTCCCAAGTCAAGATAGGGAATGGATAGTGTCTATGTGATAGTAGATAGGTTTAGTAAAATGGATCACTTTGTGCCATGTCAAAAAACCAATGATGCCAGTCGAATAGCTTCTATTTTCTTTAAAGAGGTTGTCAGAATACATGGATTTCCTTTGAGCATTGTGTCGGACAGAGACACAGAGTTTATGAGTCACTTTTGGAAGACTCTGTGCAAAACTTTGGGCACCAACTTATCCTTTGGATCTGCATACTATCCTCATACTTATGGTAAAACAAAGGTAGTTAATAGGATTCTTGGTAATCTCTTAAGATGCTTAACAAAGGAGTATGGTCAAACATGGGACCAACTCATAGGTCGAGCTGAATATGCTTATAATGACACTATGAACAGGACTACTGGTAAGAGTCCTTTTGAAATTGTCTATGGTCTACACCCTAGAGGCATTTATGAGCTTAGAGAAATGAAGGATGGATTTAAAGGGAGTGGATATGCTGAGGACTTTGCTTATGCTATGCAAGAAGTTCATGACACATTCAGGAAGACATTGATTGACAACATTGAGAAGATCAATAGTAAGGTTGATGAAGGAAAAATGGATGTTCAATTTGAGGTTGGAGATCTAGTGATGGTACATCTTAAAAAGGCTAGACTACAGAAAGGAATCCCACACAGGTTATAGATGAGAAGAATTGGCCCCTGCACTATACTAGCCAAGTATGAAGCAAATGCTTACAAGGTGGAGTTACCAGAGAACAGTGGATTGTCACCCGTCTTTAACATTGCAAACTTGGTTCTATACAAGGGACTGATCCCTAATCTAGATCATAGTTTGAATAAGGTCATCCAAGAGGTAGAAGAACTCCATTTTCCATCTATACCAGTCAAGAAGGCAAACTGCATACTAGAATCTAGAATTTACAAGAAAACTAGGAAGAAGGATTACAAAGAACATTTAGTGAAGTGGCAAGGAAAACTAGATGTAGATGCAACATGGATAAAGGAGTCAAAATTCAAAAATTTGGGCATTTATCCTAACTTACTCAATCCAAGGATGGATTGAAAACTTTCACTTAGGGAGGATGGTGTAGGAGCACCAAGGCCACCTACTAAACCCTAGATGTTTTGGCTTGTAATTGACCTTGGCCAAGTTAGTGTGTGTGTGTTTTTTTGGACCTTAGGAGGTCTTGTAAGGTGTGTTACTAGGTGGATAGATAGTTAGTGTCTAATTCAACCTAGTATAGTTAGGTTTCTTTATTGCTTAATTCGGTCTAAATGGGAAATGTGGTCTAAATGTGTCCTAGACCTTAGCATAGTAAGAAAGATGCTTTTGTAGGATTTTATGAGGTTGGTTTATCTAACCATATGGGTTAGAGGCCCTAAAATATAGGATTGAGGCATAAATGCAAAGATGCTTGAAGTTGCTCAAAATTTGTCATGACAACATTAGCAACTTTTTGCAAATGTTGCATGCAACTCAACAACATTGGATTCCCCACATTGTAGGAGTGTGAAATTAATGGATATGGCCTATAAACATGGAAGAATCACCTTAAGGAAGTATGTATCTAATTTCCTAATGTAGAGGTGACTGTAAGCAAGTTTTTGAATTGTAAGAAGCTCTGCAATTCTATGTTGTTAGCAATATTCAAGAATTTTGAGTTACCGAGAATTTAGATGGATTAAACTAATTGATGTACTGTTAGATTTGTGTTGGGTAGGTTGATAAAAGACTTTTTCATTCATTTTTAAAGTACTATAGAGTTATTTTATTAGCATTAATAAATTGATTATGATTTAGGGAGTCTGGTAGTTCAGTTTAGAGTAGGTTGTGTTTCCATGGCTCCCCCATGAAATCTAACCATGGGAATCTCCTAAGGGTAGATGAATTTTTTTAGGGAGCCTATGTATAGTGTATATATGCAAGTATAAGTCCTTAAGATTTGAGCTACTATTTTTAGAGTTATGCCTTAGGTGAACTATGTCTATCTGGTTAGGGGTATAATAGAGTAAGAATCAAGTGCCATTGCAAGGGAGTGTGTGATGGAAAAAACCAAGTTTGTATCCAGGAGCCTTAGGGTTTAATTGATCCCTACCTATGAGTCTATATAATATCCAATCCAGCTTGATACATTTTAGCAAGAAATTAGTGTGTCACTATCAATGCTTGAAAATATACCTAAAAGACCTACCTTTCAAGATAGTAGTGTATGGATGGTTTGAGGAGCCAAAACCTTGAAAATATTTAAGGTCATGGAAAAGGGTATCCAAGTACAAATTTAGATTTTAGGGTTGTGTGGAATTTTTTAACAAGAAACCAGAAAAACCCTCTGGATAGGACAAATAGGGCTACTAGGCCTAATAGGCTCAAAAGCATTGTGAAGGTGGAACTCGATCACTTTGGAGTAGAAGACCCATTAATATGCGATTCAAAAGATGTTAAAAGGATATTTTGAAGGTGGACATGTCCATTGTAGCACTTGTATGAATGTTTCGGAAGAATTGGGCTTGGAATCATCCAAGGAAGCATAGAGGGAAAGAGCATTTTCAATGGTGGAAAAATTTCAAGATTGGGCACAAAGAAACTAGCTCATAGTGTGGAGTTATAATAGACTTGGGGTGTGAAGACTCAAGGCTTTGGGGGATTCTAGAAGGGAATTAGGATCCTAGGTTGAATTAGGATCCTAGGTGGACTAAGGAAAGTTAAGACCTTAGGTGAGTGTGTGCAATCCAATCTTGGGACTCTTTTATCAGATCTACAAGTGACCATGGATCAAATCAGAAAACTCAAGGAGAAGCTCTCTCATTCCCTGAAAAGAAGAAAAGAATTAGCAGTGCAAATGAATGATAAAAAATACATAGAAGAAAGAATTGAAGATTTATGCAAAGAAATAAGTTCTGAAGAAGCTAATGCAGCCATTCAAGACCTACTTTCAAAGAATCTCAATTTACATGAAGAAGTCAGAAAGTTGAAGAGAGAACAAGAAATTCATTTAGTCAGAATATGTGAAGTCATGGAATAGAAGAAATAAGAAGAAAATGATAGAGAAATGGAACAAGAAGATAAAATATTGATAAGTACAATATTAGAGGAAAAAGAAAATGAAATCCATCATTTGTCACTGCAGCAAGCAGATATGACAAATCAACTCAATAGCTCAAATCAAGAAGTTATCAATCTGAGGACTGAATTTGAAAGACTCAAGAATGATCTTAGTACTGAAAAAAAACCAATGAGTATAATGAATTCATAGGTAAGCATGGATCAGTTGACAGAGAAAAATCAATTCAGACATAATGGACAAATTGGATTAGGTTATACTGAACAAGGTGAATCCTCATAGCAAGGAGCTCAAAAGAACAACAAACCTACTTGTAATCATTGTGGTAAGTTAGTGAGCACAAAAAATAAGTGTTGGAGGAATGGTAAGTCAAAGTTTAATGGTAAATTCTACAGGTGCAACAAATGGAGATAGGGCAAGTGAATGCACCGAGAAACCTAAGTTTGAAGTAAAAAGTTTTGATTGTAACAAACAAGGTCACAAGTCTTTCAAGTGCAGAACTAAGAAATGGAGCCCTGCTGAATAACTAGCTAAAGAAATTTTTGGTTGGGATTACAACACATGGAAAATATGTTGTCATTGTGGTGAGTATGGGAACATTGGTGCAAATTGTGCAAAGAATCATCTCAGAAAAAGGAATCCTACTAAGAGATGTTATGTGTGTAGACAACTTAGTCATCTAAGCAAGAATTGCATGAAAAGAGAAAAAGTAGATACTAGTTTTGAGAAAGGAAAATAAAAAGATTATGAAATCATAACATAGATGAGTCAACAGTGGGTAAGGAAGTCTCCTGAGAATTTAGACCAAAAAAATGAAGGATCGAATGGTACATAAAATAGTGTTGGGTGGATCCACCATCTTTGAATAAATGTGCAAGGAGACAACTAGAACTATGCATACAAGCCATCATACATCAGTTCTAGATATGCTAGAAATTTCAAATCTTCATATTGATGCAATAGGAAACATCATGGGTCTAACCAAGTCAGGATATTAGTTACATCCAAGTTACTCAGGCTTAACCGAGTTATGTCGGGTTGTATGGTTTCAAAGATACAAGGATAGTTTTCACCTAGCTTCAAAGGAAGTATGGGAGAACTACCTGAGCTGTCACAAATACCAATTATAGAGAATTTAATGAAAATCTATGATGAAGTTTCTGATAAATGATGGATTTGAAGCGTTATTATTTAAATTTTACAGAGTGATTAAGAGATATTAGCGATTGCAGAGTGAATTTGTGTTTGAATGTTTTTACAAAAAAGTTTTATGAAACCTCCAAGCGATTATGATGTCTTCATCCTATAGTAAGGTTAAGAAAGGATCTGAGATGTTAGTGAGGAATGTTATCTGCGAACCACCAAAGTTTAAACTTCATCCAGTAATTATAGAAGAGATAGATCCGATGGGAGCCCATTCCCAAATTCCTCCAAAGGTAATTTGTTGATTATGAAATCCAAGCTTTCTATCATTGCACAATTAAATAGCTAGGCACAAAGGAAATGAGTGAAGAATATGAGAAACTTTGTGTAGACAGAAATCTGAAGCCAGAACACAAACACCTCAAAGTCAAGGGTTTAACCCACATTTTGCATATACCGCAGAACTTTCAGATAAAGTGGATTAGATTTTTTTTGAGCCATGTTCATGACATGCATCTCTGGTTGGAGAAACCAATGAACATCACTAAGACAATGGTACACCATGTGACAGGGTACCCAATTCTCGACAAATCCAAGGCAACCAAAACCCTACCCCAGGATGACCTAGCCAAGAAGAGTCTTGCTGAGTGGATGAAAGAGGCATGAAATTGAATGGAGTTACATAAATGGAATTTAAGTTTAGTATTCATGTGATTGCACAGAAGATATACAGTTCTAGCTGATCAAATAGTGTACCATGTGAGGCTGTGGACTTGGCATACAAAATCATCAAGAACAATCTTTAATTCGACCTTGTTGAGTTGTAGCTCATCCAACTAAGAAAAAACATGGAGAGAATCGCGGCATCAAAGACCAATCCATGTAAGTTTGGTTCACTTATGGTCTGCATATTATTTTATGTTCAAAAAATTTTTCCCTTCAAAAGGCACAGTTGTTTGGAAAAAAGGACAGACCCATAGTCTATTAGATAAATGAATTTATAGCTGAATTAGGAGATAGTCTTGAGAGCATCATGGATGCATACTTTGATATTTTCAGAGAGAAGATGCAGAATAGATACCGAATCCCTAAAAAATTGGTAGAAGACTATAAGAATGATATTTGCTTCCTAATTGACTATGAAAATGTATACATTCAAGCAGTCAAGCCTAGGGTTGCATGGGTGAAACCTCTTTCTTATGAGGTTAACATAGACGAAACTAGAGACATCATTGAAGCTCTTTTAAATGAACTCATGGATACCAAAACACTATATTTTGGTACTTGTGAAGAAGCAAAGGGTAGAATATCTTTGGAAATTGAGATTCCTAAAATCTTGAAGAGAGGAAGGAAGAGAATTGAGAAGGTTGGAAAGAAATATGGCAAGTCTTTTGACTCTCCTCCTTCAACCACTGAAATTAAAGGAGATGACATAGAGATAGAAGACGATGAATCTTAGAAAGAAGAAGAAGAGGTAGAAGTAGATCCTCCTAAGAAGAAGAGGCTAGCTCCCAAGATAACACCTAAGGCCTCTACCCCTACTTTCACTAGATCCAAAAGAAAATTGAGATTTCCTAAGGAAGATGAAGAAGAAGATACAGTCATATTCAAGAAGCCACCACCTAACTTTTAGAATAGGATTGAAGACTTGAAAGGAGGCAGTGGTACGGGAACTCTCAAATCATTGAAGTATGCTACCAAAACCAAAGATGAGAAGAATATGATTGAGGATGCATTAGTAGATAAAATGGAAATATGGAAGTATGATCCATCTAAAATGAAAAGCCATATGACTGAAGACCTTGTCAAGGCAATCACCATTCCCTGGCACAATGTTATTCAGATTGAAAAGGATATCAGAATGTACAAACCTTGAAGAAATTCATGCCTACTATGACTAGTAAAGAGGAAAAATATGTTATGACTCAGTATGAGAGTAATCACACTCAAAGGTTTACAAATTTTCAAATCTTGAGCAAGAAAATAGAGGATGTTGTGCAGGCCGCAACAATGATATGGAAGACAATTTTTGAAATCAAGGAAGAAGATAAGGCAAAGAAATAGGATACATACCCTCATGTATAAGTTAAAGAGGAAGAGTTACCTGAGGTTCAGACCATTGAAGAATATAATGCTAAAAAAATAGCAGTAGAAGTGATGCCATCCCTGCCCCAATCACCTATTCAGAGTGTGTTATCTCCGAGAAAGCATAAGACTACATAATCTACATCAAGTCAAGTAGGAACCGAGCATCAGGCTCTACCTGCTACTCGGCCAATCCAAACTGAGTCATAGAAGGTCACTATGAATGTCTCTAGAGTTGATACATATTCTATAGTTGGTACAAAGAATGTCAATGACCTATTCCAACTGAATACTAAGGAGAACTTTGAAGATGGAAAGGATAAGGATGATGATGGGAAAGGAAACGAAATAATTCCTTAACCTCATCCCAAGGTTAAGGGTAAAGAAACAATCACTGATGAAATTAATCTTGAGGAAGACATTGTGATTCCTAATTAAGATCTTTCTAACCTAATAGCCGAGAAAATGGATATACTTGGTGAGTTGTGGAAGAAAAGAGAAAGAAAAAAAAGATCTGAGCTGAGAAGAAAATAAATAGAGTACTAGAAGATATCAAAGGTATATTCCTTGATTCTCTAGAAATTGAAGTCAATGAGAATGACTCTATTATAGACCAACTTGTTGACACAGTTCACAAGTTCAACACAAATCTTAATGGTAATGATAAATTACTGCAGAGGGCAGAATATAAATTTGAGAATAAGGTTCTAGAGAAAGTTGCAGGTAAAATTGCAATAGATCAGGTAAAGCTATCAACTTTCATTAGCTCTCTAGAGACCACCATGAACAATGTTGTATTATTATTTATAAATTTGAGTGATACTTGTAACTTTACAATGGAAATCAAGAACAAGCTAGCAAAGATAGACAATTATTTGAAGGCAAGTGCAAACCAGTTGGCACTTGATCCAAGTTCAAGCTTAGCACATTTTGTCAAGATCAAGTATCTTACTGATCTATATATAGAATTACTAAGGGAAGAAAGTAGAACAAGGGAATCCCTTACAGTTATACAGATCCAACTCCTTCCATAGATGGATGTCATGCAAAAACATATTGCTCATGCAAAGACACTCATACATGATAATAACTTCTTAGTTGCAGAGCTTATGATGGAGTTATCAGTGGTGATTTAGACTGATTTGCACATCCTGGAGGTGTTGCAAGATAATTGGGACAAGACTTTGTCTCAAATTTTAAAGGTAAATTGTGATTTCCTATCATATTTTGGTATTACCTTGTAGTTATGCTTTTGTGCATTTGTGTAAAAAACAAGGGGGAAAGGTAGGAAATATATGTATATATACAAGGAGAATATATATATATATATACATATATATATATATACATATATATATATATATATACATATATATATATACATATATATATATATACATATATATATATACAT
>MU228093.1:174332-189333 GCA_018584345.1 Thuja plicata
TCCTCTTGGTTATGAAGTGGAAGAACATGTGCTAGAAGGATATGCGCAAGTTCTATTGTCAGCGCCCAAAGATCCTAATGAGCCTAGGTGGGGCACATATAGAGAGAAGACCAATGAAGTGGATACTATTTTACACAGTGTTGATAATAAAATGAAAGCATCCAGAATCACATCCAACATACTGAAAGTTCATGGAGTCACCCAAGAAGATCTTGACAAAGCCAAAGATGCCAAGATAGCAAAGGAACTTGAGAAAGCTGAACAGATCTAGAAGAAGAAGAAAGTAGAGAGTACCTCTGCGCCCTCTGCCACCATTGACTTAGATTCATCTCCACTGTCTACACCAAGCAAGAAGACTAGATGAAGAAAGTAGGCACCTAGAAATCACCCATCCTCAAGGAACACTAGGAGCAAAGCTGAGAATACTCAAGCTCCTCCTGAGGTAGGATTTAGACCTAGTCTAAATATTTTGAGAAATAGGATTGTTAATGAAGGGAGATTAGATACACTTTCCAAAGTCTATGACAAGTATCAAGAAATTGATAAAATGGAGATACACTCTATGATCATATCTCACATGATCAAGTTCAAAAAGATAGTTCTTGAACTCAAGACAGTAATACCGGATCAGTTATGGAATTTGTTGGAGATAATGAAAATACATGCAATTGAGGAAGACATGGGGATAAGAGAAGAAACATTGGAGACTCTTCTTCCTGTATGCTCGCATGATGAGAAGGATATATTGTTAGATCTGGTGAAGCCTCATCTCCAAACTAAGACAAGGACCTTACAAATTATGAACAAGGAGTATGAATAGATAGGTAAGGAGATTGAAAATGCATTTGCACAATTCTTTATGGACAGACACATGTATCCACCAACAACGCCTACAGAAAAAGTTACTCCAGTTCCTCCCAAACAGGCTATAGAACCAGTAATTCAGATTGCACCTATAACAGGTCCATAGGTTTTAGTGCCCATAGTAACAATAACTTCTGATATAGATAAAGATTCAGAAGACACTATAGTAGTTGACAATGTCAAGATATCCATGACTGCATCTGAAAAAGATATGGAAAAAGTTGATAAGGCATTTGTAAGCACTAAAGAAATGTGCACTAATGATACTGCCGCACAACAAGATGAAGTTCCCATCAATGATCAAATTGATACAAATGAAGATACTCAAGATGATATGCAAGGTGACAAGACGTTGATAAAAGAGAAACCAGTAAAAGTTGAATGTGTGGATACCAGTCAGAACACTATTCTCACCATCCACTCAACCATCTACCTCATTGTTGTTAAGGTTAACTCCTAATTCAGCAAGTTTGGATGCATGGGGAGAAGAAGACCTAATCAAAATCAGCATTCTTTCTATGGAAAAAGAAAAGGAAAAAAAAGGGATGAGGAACCCTCACTTTTTGGAAATAGTGAACATTTTGAATAACTTAGTACCGGCTGACTAGAAAGTAGCCAAAGTCCAATCACTTGATGATGTGGACAATATTTTGTCAAACTTCAAAACATATTTTATAAGCTTAGTAGACTCAGCTACTAAGATTGTAGAAGATGAATATAAGAAGGAGAGACTGAATGATTTGGTAAAGAACTTTACCTTAGATTTGAACTCCTTAAAGACTAGACAATCTATATTGAAGGAATTGGCAGATAAAGGAAAGACAGTCATAGCAAACTATATGGACAGAGTAAATCTCACCTCTGAACAGATCAAAAAGGTAGAAGAGGTAGAGTTAATGATAGATAGAATTATAAAATCATTTGAAACTTTGACACAAGACATGAACATATGCAACAATGTCTACTAAGGGCAGTTAGACAAAATTGAGAAAGAAAAGTTAGAAATCAGCAAGATAAGGGTAACGCAAACACAGTTAAGAAATGCACTTGCATCATCTTTAGCAGTCCTCAATGAGAACATCAAATAGATTTATGCCACTATTGTGATATATGATCATGGTCCATGCATGGATCTCATAAAAATGGAGAAGTTGACATATGCATTGTGCACACATTTACAAATAGTTGATTCTATGAAAGCATTTTGGCAGAAAGAGTTACAATCTCTTAAAATTTTGTATCCTGAAGTGTATATGGAGTAAGTATAAACTAGACTTACAATTTTTTGTACACCTTTGTCATTAATGTCAAAGGGGGAGCAATATAGAATGTGTATATGCAGAGAAGTATATGTATATATGATGTTATACAGTCACTTTTTGTGTTAAGTCATTTTGAGTAACTTGACCACATTCCTTTGTTGCCATAAATGACAAAGGGAGAGATTGTTGGCAAGTTAACTACCTGAGGATGCATGACTCATTTTTTGTTTTCTTCATGGCAACAAAGTCATACTTAGTCTCTATATTAAAAGAAAAAATAACTAAGGAAAATAGGGCAGAACAGAGATACTCAGCAATCAATACATCAGCGCACGGGCGAGAGATCGATTCAGCTTATGTGCATTCAGATATAAGTTGTATGACACATGTACATGATATATCTAGACACGCATAGTACGGAACTACAGTATGACAAAGTTACAAGCAGATCAATAGACCAGCAGTCTAGGAGACAAAACATGGAAGCCAACTAAGTGATTTGATCATCGTGTTTTATTTTATGATGTAATGGCTAAGTGCCTTTTGTTATATGTTTATAATGATGTAATCAACATTGTAGTAGACACGCTTGAAGCCGACTTGTTCAGAAGCATTGTATATTTTGTTTTAGGGCCGACTAGTGTTTTGTTTTGGGTCGCACCTATTCAGATTTGAATGTATAAGTATGTAATGTAAAGATATGATACAAGTGTCGATAATTGTGTAAGATGAAGTTACAGAGGGATAATACTATGAAGTCAGTACATGATATAGCTCTTTGAGAGAGCAAGAGCATTCGTGCATACACAAAACTGATCAGACAATAGTGTCATCACAACAGTTCATTTTGATATAGTGCATATCATCTTTCAAAAGGTTGTAGCCTTCATCTTATTGGGTAGTGAGCCATATACCTTTAATAGGGTTTTGTAAAAGACTCCTAACAGGGTCCGACCTTTAACCAGGTCATTGTACTCATATTGTAAAAAATGCTTCTAACAGGGCAAAGGAACTCTCACAAGTTCATTATACTTAGTACAATATTTGTGGGTACTAATTCCCACCAGGGTTTTCCTCTAATCAAAGTTTCCCCGTAATCATATCATGTGTTATGAGTTTTTATGTTAAGATTCATTCTATTTATGTTTGATTTATGTTTAAGTTGTTGAAAAGTAATTAATAAGACAAACACTGATTCACCCCCCCCCTCTTAGTGTTTCTAACATCACCCTGCTAGGAGTGACTGATGTCTTATTAGAATTATCGACAGTCCTATTATAGAATACCTTGTCATAGTTTTTAAGCCCACTTAAACAATGTTCACCTTGTTAAGGGATTTACAATTAAGTCTTGTGAGAGACTACCTTGTTAGGGGATTTTAACTTGTGTAAATTATTAGGAATACAATAATAAAAATTGACCTGTGATGTTCACTCCTGAATCTTAATCAGATCCTTAATGCTCTGTTCTTATTTTGAATATATTCCTATAGCTTCTCTGAAATAGTTTTGTAATCATAGCTTAAGATCAACTTTTCAATTTCAACTACTTCTTCACAACTTAACAACTTCTTCACTCTTTTTTGGCAGCTATCATCATACAACCTTAAATATTGACTTTACCTTCAACTTTAAACCTTATTAGGGTTTATGTTTCCATAAAAAATTTCTTTATCAATCATAAATAACACATAGAAACTTCAACTCCTTACCGCATTGTCTGTAACAAACTTTAAGTTTTTATTCCAAATGTCAAAAATTTCTTCATTTTCATTGGCCAAAATATACCTTTGATTCATACACGGATTTGTACACAACTACCAAAGAATTAACTAATTCAATTTGTTGAACAATGTACTATATTTTTCATGTTGTCTAGATTCACTGAATCATCCACTAATATAAGTGATTTAGAAAATTAATCGAACTATTTAATAACCTTTAGCTTTTACCTATTCACTAAACTAGCTGGTTGATAGTATCTTCACTTATGCCTTTATCAGTGTGACCTAAGAGTCATGGTCATAAATTTTAGTTTACTTTTTGTCTTTACACCTTCCAATGTATTGAAGCAAAACTTGTGTTCATTCCCAATCTATCCTTCACTTGTTATTCTGTTCATTGGTCACCATTATGACTTAACTTCTCTTTATCAATTGGATATAACTGTGTACCGGTTGGTATACCTTCATATATTAACATAAAACATTCTCACCTATGTAATGATTTTCCAGCAATGAAAACCATACTCCATAAAATAGTCATCAATATCATCTATCAAAATTCTTATAATATATTTCCCCCAAACTTTACACTTTATTCAGTGCAGTAAAAGAGGCATAAGATGTCATGGGTACCTCTGAACCTATCAATGTACTAGTGGAGAAAGAAGATTTTTTCCTATTTCATGGTCATATATCAGTATTGAGTAGTCTCAAGCAAGGATGGCACAAGGGTGTGCAATTACTGAAGATAATATGTTCAGATATTTTTAATCTGATATAAATTAGACAAATGTTTGCATGTATATATCTATATAAGTTTTGGTAGACTTAGTCTAAGGGGAAGTATAGAACATTTTTGGCTTGTCTTTTCCATTGATGTCAAAGGGGGAGTATATGAACATGTAAATGTGTTAATTTTTATTAGAGGAAGTAATTGTTGGAGATTTTTGGAGAAGTCTAAGTTTTGTGTACTTAGTGTTTTAGGCACTAAGTCATTTTTCACTAAGTGCTACCATCAACGCCAAAGGGGGAGATTGTTTGAAAGAGACACTGCAAAGAAGGTTGATAGAGAAATAATGTTTTCATTAATGACAAATAAATGGCATAGACACATGGATTTAATGTGTGTAATACTACATAAGTTCATAATGGAAGACAATTAGATTTAACTAAGTAAAGATAGATGAGCACGGTGTACAGGCAAATTACACCAAAACAAATGTGGTGAGAATTTCTAAGGTAATATTTTTCAATGCACATATAAGGGGAGTATATTGATGTATAAATATCTTATACCTAGAAATTAAAGGTATGGTGAGAATATTTAAAGGAGTATCAAACATCTGAGAAGTGTATTTTTAAGTTAGTACACTAATATGTTAACATGATGACAAATCTAATAGCATACATTGAAAATTGTGTTTGGTGCTGACTTTAATGATTTAATTGCATAATCAGCATAGTTAGCTTCATGATTTGAAAACTTTTGGAAGGAAAAAAATTTATATGGAGGATTTGGCTGACTTGGTCAAACGTGTTACATTTCCCTAGACTATTTTTTATTAATCGACATGTATGATCAAATCTGTGGTAGCGAACCTATAAAATTATTGGAATAGGGTTCAAGAAAAGTAAGGATGATTTTATGACTCACTGAGGTTGTGGATTATATATTTGATATGATATGCAATGATCTAATAGTCAAAATTGGTGAAGAACAAGATATACGACAGTCAGAGTTTCAAAGTGTATCAGACTAGTTTATGAGCTTATATGAAATCATAATAAGACTTTAGTAGATGTTAGTTTAATATTTCAAAAGATTTCAATCATTGTAGTGAACATTGTAAGATAGTGAGTCTTTCTTAGGGTTGTAGCCCAAGGAGTTTTAATTAAGCAGTGAGCTCTAGGCAGTGAGCTTGAATGTAAGTGCTTTCTGATCTATTGTAAGACAATATTTTCTATAGAGCATTGGCTTGTGGGTGTCATCCTCATCGTGGTTTATTCCATAATAGATTTTCCATGATAAAATATTAGTATTATAGTGTGATGTGTTATTTATTTCATTTTTATGAATATGCACTTTAATTTTAATCTATGCTGCAAATAGTATTGAGTTTTATAAATCAGTTGAATAAAGTTTTTTTGAACACTGATTCACCTCACCCCTCCCTCACACCCTCACCCCCTCTTAGTTTTCCTTCATCTGAGAGAGAGAGAGAGAGAGAGTAATATTATGATCGTTAAGGAAATTCAAGAAACATATACAACACTTATGCAAGGATTGGTATTTTTTGGGCTGATGGGAACCCAAAGGAGGCCTATAATTCTTCCATTATAGAAAAGGTCTTGCATTATCATCCATAGAATGGTGGAATTCAAGTATTTATCTGGCTGTAAAAAAGGAGTTGGAGAAGGCATTTTGAGGTTCACAATAAAATGGCTCAGTGAAAGATTCTTGTGGTAGCTGGTTATCTAAACATATGAGGTTTTGGAATGAGTGAAAATGTGATTCAGGCCACAAGGAAGTAAACCTATTGTCAATGGTAGCTAATTCTACAGTAGTATTATTTGACAAAAAATAGGAAATAGATGGTGAAGACAACAAGCAATTTAAATCTTGATATTCTAGAGAAATGGAATAAGTGGTATTATCGAGGAATAATTTCCATATCATGTCTGCACATGAAATTGAATTTACAATTCTATTTTGAACATAATTCATTAGACTAAATACTATCATTTTCTTATACTAGTGTCCTAGGAAGAAGGAACCAATAAAAAATCAAAAGAAGATAGATTACTTACATAACTGATCTCCAAAGTTTCCTCCATGACTTGTAAGTGTGGCATTGTAGAAGAATTTTTTTGGATTCTAAACTATGATTAAATTAGGGTCATATTTAATTGATAAGAAAAGTGTTTTTTTCGACAGTTAGAGAGCAACATGCAAAATGAATAGGTCTCTAAATGTATTGATCAATGTCACCATCAATGTGACTTCTTAAATTGGTGCAAGTGGTGATTTGCCTTGATTTCTTGGTGCACTAACCAGACAATTTAGATAATTTAAAGTTACTAATATTACCTATCATTTGATTTTCTCTTATTTCTTTTTAAATTCATTAGTACTCTTAGGGATATTAAGTTTCGTTATATAAGACTTCCCCATGTCTGTATATCCTTTTCTGAATCTATTTTCTCAATATCTACCTCTGTATTTTTATTTTTCTTTCTAGGAGAGGTATTTTTCTATCCTTAAGTTTTCCTCTTTTCATGTCTTTTTTTAAGGTTGTGATACCTCGAGTGGCTTAGGGTAATAATATTTAACCTCATAAATATTTTCCATACCAACTTCTTTCAGCGATGGTAATTCTGGAGTTGTAGTCTTTGTATCTGTTTGCTTCCTTTTCCTCTTTTCATATGCACCTGGATTATTCTTCTTTCTCTTGCTAGTGGAACTGCTACCTTCAACAGATACAAAATTATCTTCCAACTAACTCATGATCTTCTTTTCTTTTCTTTCTATTCTTGGCTTTTTGAGTCCTGAAGTGATTCTCTCATAAGCTTTCTCAAATGTGTCATACCTCTTTGTTTTCTTGTTAACTATTAGTTTCAATAATGCTTCGATGTTCAAGGTCAACAATTATTCATCAATTTCATATCCCATATCAGGTATCCATTCAAATTATGGGATCTACCACTTGTATCTTACAAGTGCCAGTATCAACAAAAACATATAGTGTCTCTATAATTCTCCACAATATGTGGAGGAATTTTATACCTCTTTGATGACATATATCTAATTGAATGTTTGAAGATGTTAAGTTGATCACCAAAATGTAGAAAGATAATGCAAGACATTAAATCAGTTAATTAATTGTATTGTCATTGATTTCAACTTGATATAATCTGACCAGTTACTTTAAAAGTGTCAAAGACTTCAGAGAATCAGAGAGATAAAAAATATGCTTTCAGTAATGCATAAAAGATCAACATTTACTAAGTGACTACAAACACTGATGGGTAGTGCACCCCAACAGACAGAGAAAACCGAAAGTAAAGTCACAGTGTTTCCTAAGAAAGAAAACCGACGAGAAGAATCACAAGCATTTTCGATGAGAAGAACCTCACAGTGATGTCCGACAGACAGGAAACCTCGACGGACAGACAACCCCGACATAGATGCCCAAGGAGAACTGAAGTGTTGATCAAAGCTATCAAATAGTAAAACACTGAAAGGAACTAAACTTCAGAAACAACAAAATACTTAGCTGGCAAGAGCTAAAGATAGAGTTAACTAGTTGTTAACATTATTTTCCTCGACAAGTTAAAGCTAGAGATAAGTAAAATATTTAAAGTTTTTTTATCTAGTTATCAAGGAGAAATATATGGGATAAAACTAAAGTGAAGCTTTAAAACAAGATTGGCTAAGATTGCGGATCAAGCCAAGAACAAGAAAATAAATAAGTGAGGAATGGTGATATCATGTCTATAAAGAGACAATCTGATTTATTATGAATTAGAGGAGTGAATAGAAAATAAGATACTGAAGAGAAACTGATGAAGAAAAACTTCATACTATCCTAATAAATCAAGTTGAGGAAAGAGCTAAATATTAATGAGGACACGAAGCAATAGAGAAGCACAACATCGCTGAGAAGAAAGAAGTGGAGAAAAGGTATTGAAAACATACACTGATAAGAAAGGTATTATGAGCTTACAATAGATCCAAAAATCCTCAAGTCTAAGTTGTATGTGTGAACAGATCATTCACTATTTCAGTTTAACCATTGCTTCAGAAAGTCTCTTAACCAAGCAGAACTTTAGAATCCTTTCTATATTGAGATACATCTCAAGCAACATCAAAAATTTTGATCATGAAGATAGCATGAGATTGTTAGGAATAGTCCTAAGAGATAACTGAGAGGGGGGGGGGGGGAACCTATTATCTACAAGATTCAATTCTNAACATCAAAAATTTTGATCATGAAGATAGCATGAGATTGTTAGGAATAGTCCTAAGAGATAACTGAGAGGGGGGGGGGGTGAACCTATTATCTACAAGATTCAATTCTTTATCCAATTAAGTACAGAATAAAATTAAGCATAAACACAATAAGATAACATATATTATAACACCAAAATTTTGGTTATGGGGAAATTCAAAATAGGTAAAAACCCCAATAGCAACCAAAAATAACTACACTAGTGTATAATGATCCTTGTTAGAAGGTCCTACAACCCTGTTAGGAGTTGATCTTTACAATGCATTAAGTATAGTGACCTAGTGAAAGGTTGGACCCTATTAGCAGTCTTTTTGCAAATAACCCTATTAGAGGTGAGGACACACTGTCCGTGAACACACTGCTCAAATGATGATGGTTGTAACCTTCTGCACAAAATATATACACTATATCTGATATTAAACTATGAATTAGACCTACTATGTTGATCAGTTCCAATGAATTGTAAACACTCTCTGCTTCTTCACATAGATCTTCAACTGATGAATGATATAGCTAAATACTGGCCCAATATATCAAACATTCTTCTTTGCCTCTTACTCACATACTCCACACATGGTAATCACAAAATGAGTCGCTATAAGTATCCTCCTCCAAAGATATGATCGATTCATCTTGTAGGAAACTCTTTAACAACTTCTTCGTCAGCCAAACTAATCATGCAACACAAATAGAATCGTGCAAATCAAGATGAGTAGATGTGTCGCTTCACACAATAGGCTCCACCAAATTAACTCAAACTTCACTCTCCAGATGAAACACATTAAGAGCTCTTAACCAAAAAATTTGAACTCATAACTGAACATGAATCCAAACCTACATATCCAAAAGATAGGCGCAACTAAAGAAACAATAAAAATATTTTCGGCTCTTAATAAACAATCTCCTAAAAAAGTAACTAGCAAATAGATCATCATAAATCAACTTCAACTACACAACTAAATTTGTGTCTATGAACATAGCATAATGAATATGTCTACAACATAAAAATAAATGTGCAAGGCTCCAACATATCCATACTTAGAATTACATACAGGACACTATTGTATACTATATGTTGTCATCAATGCAAAATATGCAATCAACCACTAGCTCAAAGGAAAATCTCCAACAATCTCCCCCTTTGGCATTGATGGCAACATATGATATGAAAAAATACCATCAGTTGAAGACTATTCTTTCTTTTTACAATCTTCTCAATTGATGACATGTAACTGATTGAATGTTTGATAATGTTAAGTTGAAGATAATGCAAGGCATTAAATAAGTTAATGTTTTGTATTTTCATTGATGTCAACTTAATATCATTTGTACAATCATGTACATAATGCCAAAGACTTTAGAGAATCAATGGAACAAAGTTTATACTTTCAGCAATGCATAAAAGTCAAGTATTCACTAAGTGACAAATAACACCGACGGAGTGCACACCATCGGTAAAGGCAAAGTAGAAAAGTCATAATGATACCCAACGAGCAGAAGATAGTGTTGCTAGATGAAGCAAAACCACAAGATGCACAACAAGCAAAAAATAGAGTTACCTGACGAGTAAAAATCCAATGATGCCCGATGGATGGAGATCCCAAAGCTAACTGGAGTCATGCCGATGGAACTGTCAGTTGTCATCAAGAACTAACTGAAGAGTTGATCGACGGAATAGAGAGTTCAAAAAATGACAAAAATCTAGCTGGCAAGAGCTAAAGATGGACTTAATTGGTTGTTTTCATTGTTATATTTGACCAGAGTTAAGTAATTGATTTAAAGAAGATTTGTATAGTTGGAAAGAAGATAACTACGAGATAAAATAGGAGTTATGATTTAAATCAAAGTGGCTGGATCAATAATCAAGAAATAGTGAATATCATGTCTATATAAGAGACAAGATTAATTCATTTTTATATCACATGAAAAGGGGATTAAGGGGAGTGAATAGAAAGAGGATGCTGAAGAGGAACTGATGAAGAATTACTTCATACAATCTTGATCAATCAAGTTGAAGGAGAGCTAAAGAATTCTGTAGACACCGATAAATAGTGAAGCACAACATCATAGAGAAGAAAGTGTAGAGCACAAAGAATTGAATTGATACATTGATCAGAGAGGTAATGTACTTAAATAGATCTAAAAATCTGCAATTCAAAGTTGCATTAGAAATAGGTCATAGTGTTTTATTTTAACCATTGAAGGAACAAGTCTCTTAATAGAGCAGGACTTAACAGTCTTCTATATATTGAGGTCCATCCCAAGGAGTGCCAAAAAGGTTGATTCATGAAAGTAGCATTGGATTTGATCGATACATATTGACAATCTAATAAGGAGGCTGATTCAAGGATGGTAGCAATAGATGCCCGATACTAAGTGACAACCTTTATCTATAAAATCCTCTAACAAGGTTGCACTTAATAGTGTGTTTGTAACCTTTAACAGGGTTGGCTCCTAACTGGGCTCACTTCAAAAGAGTGAAAATTTGGGGTACCAGTCCTAGTGGTTTTTCCCTTAACAATTTTTCCATGTTAAAAAATCGTGTTATGTGTGTAAGATTCATTTCTTTATTATTTTGTATCTGACATAGTTAACATTGGGTTGTTTAGTATACTCTGCTTATTTATTGAGTTTTGGTAAATAGTTATACTACTTATCGATAATCAAGGAGAATAAGGACAGACAAGGAAAACCGACAGACATTTAATCATTATAAGTATTTGATGGCATGCATCTTGTAGGCACTTAATAATCTGAGGTTTATTTGATTGGTGGTTAATGTTTAAAAGATAAATTTTTAAGGCCACTGATTCACCCCCTCTTAGTTATTACTAAAAATTGGTATTAGAGCTTGTGTTCTTAGAAATGAAGGTTTGAAGACCTAAGTCAAGATCACAAGATGAACAGACGATATGTGCCCAAGTTGAGCAAAGAAAACTTTGCTTCATGGCAAAGCAGGAAAAGACTCCACTTATCAGGTATTGGTAATGATGTTACTCAATTCCTAGATACTGAATATGTGTTGCCTATAGGAGTATTGATAGTAGATCAATTGAGAGAGAAGCATGAACACAACTGCATGGTTATAGATCTTTCTTCCTCAATCTCTGATGCTGAATTTGAAGATGTCAAGGATTGCAAAAGTGCAAAGAAGATGTGGGACAAACTGAAGCTTGTACATGGAGGTGATACAAATGTTCTGAGAGCCAAGGCAAAAATCCTTAGAGGAAAATTTGACAATCTCAGAATGAAAGAAGGAAAAACATCATACAGTACAACACAAGAATAAAATAAGTAGTCAATGCTATACGAGGAGTTGGAGGTACACTTGAAGAGGAGACAGTGGTAAGTAAAATCTTAAGAACCTTACTACCTGTATATGTTATTAGAGTTTCTGCCATTCAAGAAATGAGAGCAGTGGCAAACAATATAGTTACTCTTGATAGTTTAATTGGTAGACTGATTTCATTTGAGATGAATAACTTTGATAATAGTGTCTTACCAAACTTAGAGTCTGCATTTAAGTCTTCTATGAGAATAAGCAAATCAAGTTATAGACACACATCTAGAAGAGAGTGAAAGTGAAAGTGAAGAAGATGATCTAGATGAAATAGAAGCAATTATGGCTAGACAAATGCAGAGAGGCAAAGGTAAATACAAAGGAAAGTTACCACGTGTATGCTTTAATTGTAAAGAGATTGGACACTTTGCTGCAAGATGTCATAACAGAAGAAAAGATGATAGAAGTAATGACAGATCTTTTGAGAAGAAATCTAATAGAAGTGATAACAAAGATTATAGAGGTTACCGACAATAAGAAAGAAGAGATACCCAAGACTACAATGACAAAGGCAAGAAGGATAGCTACCTAGCTTCTTGCAAAGATGAAGATACTGACACTGAATCTGATGAAGACATTGAGATGGTATTTGTAGCTGTGAAGGATTATTTAGATGAAGATGAAAGATATGTAGAAACTGCACTCATATCTAAGGTTAGCAAGAATGACATTTGGATTATAGATAGTGGTTGCACTCACCACATGACCGGTGATAAAAAAAAGTTTAACACTTTTGAGTATTATAATGGTGGAACAGTAAGAATGGGTAATGATACACCTTGTTTAGTTGAAGGTAAAGGAACTATAATGTTGAATAACCTGATTAAATGTGAAAATGATTATTAGGTAAAAGTATTGAATTATAATCTTTTGAATGTTTCTTAGCTGAATAATTTAGGTCACAGAGTAGCATTTGAGAATAAGAAGGAAAAGATCTTCAATGAATCAAAAAAATTGATTGGTATCAGTCAACAGACTAATGGTAACTTATTCTATCTGAATGATACTAACACTGCTTTCTTAATGACTGAAAATGAAGATATATGGTTGTGGCACAAAATATTGTGTCATGTGAATTTTGACAATATCATGAAAATAAGCAGAAGGAGAAATGTAAGAGGTTTACCAAAGATGACAAAGCCAGACAACATCATGTGCAAGAATTGTAAAAAATGAAAAATGACTAAGTCTAGTTTCAAAAGTAAAACCCATACATCTTATGACATTCTAGAATTAGTCCATACTGATTTATGTGGACCAATGAGGACAAAGAGTTATTATGGAGATATATATTTTATTCTCTTTGTTGATGATTACTCTAGAATGATGACAGTCATTGATGAAGGGAAAGGTAGGAGAATCCCCAATGGAGATGTCCTAGCCCCAGAAAATAACCACACAATGGAAATAAAATAACAACAGAAAGATTTAGATCCACACAATTCAAATACTCATAATAGAATCATCATATTTTCATCCAACATGCCCGGCTGTAAGGCCTTCCGGGTTACGACCAAATACAATGCAATTACAAGAGGAACTCCACAAGATCTTGCAAGATCCAAACCCGACCCTAGCCACACTATGGTAGAAATCTCCAGGAAGATCCAAACTTGTGCTCACAAGCCCACCAAGCAATCTCCTTGTTTCCCAATCCACAGCTACTAGTTCCTCTCAAAACTCGCTACTCTGCCTCTTCCTCTGCTCTAGGATGGATGAATAATGACTAAAGACTTCCCCCACAAAACCTACTTATACCAATCTAAGCCACAGGTTGTCCTAGAACATAAATTAAATATAAACACATAAATTAAATGCCACAAGTTGGCCAACAACAACAATTAAATGTCCAAAATTGATGTCTTAGTAAAATCATGATATCTTCTAGCTCCAAATGAATTAGAACTTGTGCTTCAAACCATAGGTATAAATCTAGGCCCTCTTCAATCCCTAAACTTTTCATCCTCTAACTCTTTGCAAAAAATTACTTATATGGCCTGTAATAGGCACCAAATTCCTAAGCAAGGCCGAGCTCCTCCCAGACCATGTCGAGCAACCAAGACCATGCCAAGTTCCATTAAATACATCAAAACCAATTACCCAAGACCCAAGTAGGTCCACACAACTCTACCAAATCTCTCACACATGAAAATAAGTCCACACAACTCCATCAAATCTCCCAAACATGCAGGATAGCCAACTACCCTGGGATGCTCCTACATCAAACTCCCCAGGTGCGAAAAGAAGTATGCCTCATACTTTGTTGCCAGATGAAATATCCACAACCATGTTCATCTTCACAAAAGGCTTCCACTCCAACAAGGACAATATAACCAACATGTAAATCATCTAGATCCGCATCCATCTATCAACCACTAGAATGTCAACCATCCAATCAGCATGCTCACTCCCAGGAACAAACTGAACATAGTACCTCACCAATAACCTCTGTAACTTATAAAAACCATCAATGTCATCAAACATGAAATCCACATCAGCAGCATGTAAGCTTAAATCCACAATAGGAGAAACATGTAAATCCTCAACCATGCCAACCACCAAAAGATCCACATCAGGAACATACAGATCTGCAGTATCATGTAGACCCTCAAACACATCAACAACTAGTGAATCCACACCAGCAACATCCATATCAACAACATCCATATTAACAAAATATGGATCATCACCCTTAGCAACCTAATTATCCACGACCAAGTGCTCCATAATTTCCATGTCAGACTCAACCAACTGATCATGAAAACCAATCTCAACCACAGCATCAACAAGGTTAGGAAGCTCC
>MU228093.1:192347-212473 GCA_018584345.1 Thuja plicata
CTATGTTTGGAGAGATCAAGTTCTTTCTTGGTCTACATATCATTCAACAAAGTGAAGGTATTTTCATTACACAGTCCAAATACATCAAAGAGGTCCTGAAAATATTCAAGATAGAAGATTCCAAACCAGTTGGAATACCGATGGCTACTGGATGTAAGTTAACAAAGGAGGACAAGAAAACAAAGGTAAATCAAACTTTGTACAGATCAATGATTGGAAAACTCATGTATGTTGTACACACTAGACCAGATATTGTACATGCAGTAGGAATTGTTGCTAGATTTTCTGATAACCCTAGGGAATCACATATGACTGTTGTGAAAAGAATTCTAAGATATCTAAAGAACACTAAGGAATTTGTCTTATGGTATAGAAGAGAAGGAAAATGTGAACTTAAGGTGTTTACTGATGTTGATTGGGGTGGAAATCTTGAAGACCAAAAGAGCACAACTGGAGGAGCATTCTTTATGGGTGACAAACTTGTCACATGGATTAGAAAGAAGCAAGGATGCATCTCTCAGTCTACTATAGAATCAGAGTATGTTGCTGCTACTGCAAAATGCTCAAATATTGCATGGATCAAACATTTTCTTGAAGGTATGCATATGTAGATCTCAGAACCAGTAATTATCTATTGTGATAACAATAGTGCAATAAACATTTCCAAGAATCTAGTCATGCATGCCAAGACTAAACACATTTCCATCAAGTATCATTATTTGAGAGAACAAGTTCAAGAAAAAGAGGTGATACTTGAGTATGTGCAATCAAAAGAACAATTAGCCAATATCTTCACCAAGCCACTACCCAAGGATACATTTGAGTACTTGAGAGAGAGCCTAGGGGTCAAACCCTTGTCTACAAGTCATTAATATGACTGAAGGCTGCATCAACCTACATATTATTAGAATATCATTCATGTTGATGCAAGAAAAGAGATGAACTTCAAAGATACATCTATATACAGATAGGTATATATATCAAAACCGAGCACCAGAGCATGTTGTTGTATTGCTGATGGATAAGGGAAATTCAAGGAATATATTATGGATGGAGAGAAAAGATTGTTTGACATGAATGTCAGATATCTGTGAGATATTTGTTTGGCATTGTTCTCAAAGGAAGAGAGATTATCCATATTATCACATTCTTCTAAAAAAGGGATAAAAATTATCCATTATCAGATTACTCCAACAAGGAGAGATTATATCCAAAGGGAGATAAAGCTGTATAAAAGATTACACAAAGGGAGAGTTGTTGAAAAGAGAAAAAGACATCACAAAAGAGAGAAAAATCAAAGGAGAGAAATTGACACAAGAAGAGGACTCAACAAATCATAAGACAAAGAGCTGAAAGAATCAAATCTAAGCTAAAATAGAGCTTAGCGGAGATCAGACATTTATCGGTTATCAAAGAAAAAATTGGTAGTTAGATGAATCTCAAATTTTGTATTTCATATTGTATTAGAAATATTATAGTGTGATAATATAGTATGTTGCCATCAATGCCAAATGGAGAGATTGATGACATGTAACTAATTGAATGTTTGATAATGTTAAGTTGAAGATAATGCAAGGCATTAAATTAGTTAATGGTTTGTATTGTCATTGGTGTCAACTTGATATCGTCTGCACGGTCATGTACATAATGCTAAAGACTTCAGAGAATCAATGGAATAAAGGTTATGCTTTCAGCAATGCATAGAAGTCAAGTATTCACTAAGTGACAGATGACACCGACGGAGTGCACACCATCGGTAAAGGAAAAGAAAAAAATTCATAGTGATACTTGAGAAGTAGAAGACAGTGTTTCCCAATGAAGAAAAACTACAGGATGCCCGACAAGATGAAAACAGAGTTGCCTGACGAGTAAAAATCTAATGATGCCCGACAGACGGAGATCTTGAAGCTAACTAGAGTCACGTTGACAGAACTATCAGTTGTCGCCAACAACTACTTGAAGAGTTGACTGACAGAATAGAGAGTTTAGAAAATGACAAAATATCTATCTTGCAAGAGCTAAAGATAGACTTAACTGGTTGTTTTCTTTGTTTTATTCGACCAGAGTTAAGTAATTGATTTAAAATATATTTGTACAGTTGGAAAGAAGATAACTATGAGATAAATCAGGAGTTATGCTTTAAATCAAATTGGCTGGATTGTTTTTCACGCCAAGAATAAATAATCAAGAAACAGTGAATATCATGTCTATATAAGAGACAAGCTTAATTCATTTTCATATCACATAAAAAGGAGATTAAGGGGAGTGAATAGAAAGAGGATGTTGAAGAGAAACTGATGAAGAATTACTTCATACAGTCCTGATCAATCAAGCTGAAGGAGAGCTAAAGAATTCTACCGACATCGACGAACAGTGAAGCACAACATCACACAGTAGAAAGTGTGGAGCACAAATAATTGAATTGATAGATTGATGAGAGAGGTAATGTACTTAAATAGATCTAAAAATCTGCAATTCCAAGTTACATTAGAAACAGGTCATAGTGTTTTAGTTTAACCATTGAAGGATCAAGTCTCTTAACAGAGTAGGACTTAACAGTCTTCTATATATTGAGGTACATCCCAAGGAGTGTCAAAAAGGTTGATTCATGAAATTAGCATTGGATTTTCCCGATACCTATTGACACTCTAAGGAGGTTGATTCAAGGATGGTAGCAATAGATGCCCGATACTAAGTGAAAACCTCTATGTATAAAATCCTCTAACAAGGTCTCACATAACAGTGCATTTGTAACCTTTAACAGAGTTGGCTCCTAACAAGGCTCACTTCAAAAGAGAAAATTTTGGGTACCGATCCCAGTGGGTTTTCCCTTAAAAGGGTTTACTTGTTAAAAATTCATGTGCTATGTATGTAAGATTCATTTATTTATTGTTTTGTATATGACATATTTAACACTGGGTTGATCGGTATACTCTACTTATTTACTGAGTTTTGGTAAATAGTTATACTGCTTATCAGTAATCAAGGAGAATAAGAGCAAACAAGGAAAATTGATAGACAGTTAATCATTATAAGTATTTCATGGCATGCATCTTGTAGGGACTTAATAATATGAGGTTTGATTGATTGGTGGTTAATGTTTGAAGGTTAAATTTTTGAGCCCACTCATTCACCCCCCCTCTTAGTTATTACTAACACTCAATATCCTTAACAACACTCCTCTTAACTGTTGCATCCAATTTTTCATGACTATATACTCCCCCTTTGACATTAATGGAGAAGGGTTCCAAAAAAAATTAAGCACATGTACTACTCTAGAGGTAGAGTAGTCAACCATTCATCAGTCACTAAGGACTGATGCACTTGCTGCAAATTCTAGTCAGACTTAGGAAAGGGAATTACTCCTAGCTTCTCCCTGCGATACTCAAAATTATCTTTTCATAAAGGCTTTGTGAATATGTCTGCTAACTTCTCTTTAGTGCTCTCATAATCCAATTTTACTTCTTTATCTGCAACTTTCTCTCTTAGAGAATGATATTTACTTCAATGTGTTTTATCTTTGCATGCATCACAGGGTTCTTTGACATATTGATAGTGCTGGTGTTGTCACAATGAATAAAAATAGGATAATCAATCTGAATTCCAAAGTTTTTTATCATCTGGTTGATCCAAACAATTGTAGAACAATTTAATTCTACTGCTACATACTCTGCTTCTGTTGTTGACTGAGAAATAAAATTCAGCTTCTTGCTTGTCCAAGTAACTAATGTGTTTCTGAGAAATACGGCTCCTCCTGAGGTACTCTTTCTGTCATCAATACAACCTACTCAATCTACATCTGTATACACATGATGTTCTACATTATCTAAGTTAGGATAGTATAAACCATAGTTTATAGTCCATTTTAAGTATCTGAATATTCATTTTATTGCAATTAAGTGATTTTGTTTAGGTTTAGCTGCAAATATTCCAAAAATGCCAACTGCATTAGAAATATCTAGTCTAGATTGAGTAAGATATATGAGTTTTCTAGTTATATACTTGTATAGTGTCTTGTCAACTACTGTCGAATCATCATCTTTAGAAAGCTTGCTTCCTTTTATCATGGGGGTGCTTAATGGCTTGCAAGCTTCCATCTTGAATTTCTTTGGTATTTCTTTCACATACTTAGACTGATTAATGAATATACCTTTGTCTGTCTATTGTACATTTAATCCCAAAGAGTATTTGATAGGTCCAATCATGCTCATTTCAAACTCACTCTACATTTCTTTAGAAAATTATGCACTAAGCTTGTCATTACCACCAAAGATAATGTCATCAACAAAAATAACAATAAGTAATAATCCTTTAGGTCTTTCTCTTATGAATAAGTTACAATCTGCTGCTCCTTTCTTGAATCAGATCTTTGTCATTTAACCATCTAGTCTCTCATTCCATGCTCTAGGGGTTTTCTTAATTCCATAGAGGGATTTGTTCAATATGCATACCATGTCAAGTTTGTTTGATAAACTAAATCCTTCATGTTGTTCTATGTAGACTTCTTCCTTCAAGTCACCATTCAGGAATGTTGACTTGACATCCATCTGATATACTTTAAAGTTCTTGGATGTTGCATAGGCTAAAAACAATTTTATAACTTCCAGTCTTCTCAGAGGGGAAAATGTATTAGAGTAATCAATACCTTATCTCTACGCATATCCTTTCAATACCAGTCTTTCTTTGTTTCTTACAACTGTATCATCTTCATTCATCATTTTTTTGAATATCCGCTTGATTCCAATCACATTTTTGTCACAAGGTCAAGAGACCAATTCCCATGTATCATTCTTAATTATCTAATCTAACTCTTCTTTCATTGCTTTCTGCTAATCTGAATCATTACATGCATTTTGATCACTTAAAGGTTTAATTTGTGAAAGTAAACATACCTCTTCATCAACTGTTAAACATTTTCCTCTAGATCTTGTCATAACTTTACTACTCTGATCTCCAATGATATGTAATTTTGAATGGCATTTAGATGCAAATTTTGGAACTTTAGGTGTGACATTCTCATTTGTTATCTGTGATTCCTCTTCACTTGGTTCAGGGTCATTGTAAGATACATCAATGCAGTCAAATATTTCTTCAATAACAGTTTCTTTACTGATAGGTCTTGGTTCATCTTCAATCATAGGTGCATAATCATAGTATCTCTCTTGAATCATAAACTTCTCATCAATCTTCACATGATTAATTTTAATGATTTTCTTCTATATCAAGTTAAAACATCTATAAGCTTTTCTTCTGGCAGAGTAACCAAGAAAAATACCTTCATCGCTTCTAGCATCAAACTTGCCAACACCATCATCTCTTTGATGTAACACTTGCTTCCAAAGATTCTGAAGTATTTAAATTTAGGTACATTCCAAACCAAAGTTCATAAGGTGTCTTGTCTATGGTTGGCCTTAATTGAATTCTATTGATAGTATAGAATGCAGTATTGACTGCTTCTCTCCAATAGGTGTGCGCAATTTTTCCTTCAATCATGATAGTGTGTGTTGTGTCAAGTATGATCCTATTTCTTCTTTCTATAATTCCATTCTACTGAGGGGTTCTAGGTGCACTTAGCTATCTTTTGATCCCATGGTCTTCGTAATACTCATAAAACTTGTCAGAGGTGAATTCTCCTCCTCTATCTAATCTCAGACATTTTATCTTTAATCCAAACTCATTTTTAACTTTAGCTTTGAACATTTTGAACTTCTCAAATGCTTCGGATTTATCTTTTAAGAATGCAACCCACATCATTCTAGAATAATCATCAATAAACAAAATAAAGTATCTTTCACCATAGTATGATCGTGTTTGAGTAGGTCCACATAAGTCTATGTGCACTAGATCCAATTTTTTTTCTACTGAGTTCTGTTTACTTCTGAATGATTTCCTTACATGCTTTTCCATCACACATTCCCTACACATAGTATCAACTATTCTTGCAATACTAGGAAGGTCTCTTACTACCTTTACATTGCTTATCTTTACTATATTATCAAAATTGATATGACATAATCTTTTGTGTCATAACCAACTATCATCTACTTTTGCAACAAAATAACTTTCTTCAGAATTGAGCTGAAAAAATTACCTTTAGTCTTTGAACCTGATGCAATCATAACTCCTTTATTATTAATTATGCACTTGTTGTTTTTGAATTCCAACTAATATCCTTTGTCAAACAACTATCCAACACTCAGTAGGTTATGATGTAAACCATCAACATACAGAACATCATCACTGTTGTTCTTTCCATAAAAAATGATAGCTCATCTACCTATGATAGGCTTAGGAGTTTTGTCTCCAAATATAACCATACCACCTTTGTACTTATCCAGAAGTACAAATATATCTTTTTATTATGTCATGTGATATAAACACCCACTGTCAATGATCCAATCTATTCTGGTGTATGCTTGGGAAATTAATGCCACCTCTTGTGCTTTCTTTTCATCTTCAATGTCCATTTCATCAAATATTTTTTCCATATCTTCAATTGCAATGAATCCAATTTCATCTTCTCTTGAATCTTTGTCTGTCGCTCCATCTTCAACATAGTATCATTCCTTTATATATTTAGGCTTGAAATTTTTTTTGTACTTCTTGACTCTTGTAGGGCACTTAGATGAAAAATGAGCAACCTTGTTGCATGAAAAGCATTTGAATGGTAACTTTCCTTCATATTTTACTTTTCCTTTTCTTTCTTTCTTTGAGATCATAGAAATGAATTCTTCTAGTTCTTTATCCTCATCTTCATTATCAAAATTACCAAAAGTGTTCAAATATTTCTTACCACAGATTGAGGCTTTAAAGATTGTTTAACTTTTAGGTTCTATCTTCAATTTTGATATCTCAAATGCCAAATTTTTTTTGATCAAGGTCTCTCTCTTGAAGTCTTTCAAAAATTGCATAGTCTCATCCAAGATGTTTATCTTTCTCTCATAATCTACTGTCAGTATAGTCATTAATTTATCTATTATGTCTTCCTCTAAAATTTCTCCACCATTGTTTCTGATTCCTGCAACTGCTTCATTAATCCTTTGATTGTATGCTCTAATGTTTTCTTCAGATAGCATCTCTAAATTGTTATATATTTTCTTCCATGTCTTTCTATGTGCATTCTTTGCTTGGATATCTCCTTCAAACATTTCTTCTAGATACTTCCATATTGTATAGGCTCTGTCAACTTTCTTAATCTCATAAAACTCACTATCAGATAGGGCACTTATAAGGGCTTCTTTGGCAATTGCATTTTGAGTGAATACTTCCTTTTGTTTTACATTAGAATCTTCTTTTACAAGGTCTTTTAAAGAAGGAACATCAACATTTTGAGTAGCTTCTTCATAAATCTCAAAACCAACGCACTCCAAATGTGTTATCATTTTCTTCTTCCAGTCAAGATAATTCTCTCCATCAAACTTAGGACTCTCTTTTATAAAGTACACCATTTAATCAACCTTAAGCTGTTAAAATTTTTCTCCAAGGCATTTGGCTCTGATACCAATTGTTTGGAAAAGTCCCAAGAGATAACTTAGAAGGGGGGTGAATCGGTTATCTACAAGATTCAATTCTTTATCCAATTAAGTACAACATAACATTAAACATAAACACAATAAGATAACACAAATTATAACACCACATTTTTGGTTACAGGGAAACCCAAAATAGGTAAAAACCTTGGTGGGAATTAGCACCCACAAATAAATGCACTAGTATATAATGATACCTATTAGAAGATCCTACAACCCTTCTAGGACTTGATCTTTACAATGCATTAAGTACAGTGACCTGGTCAAAGGTCAGACCCTTTTAGGAGTCTTTTATAAATAACCCTATTAGAGGTGAGGACACACTATCCGTGAGCACACTGCTCAAATGATGAAGGTTGCAACCTTCTACACAAGAGATATACACTATATCTAATATTGAACTATGAATTATACATGTTGTCTTGATTAGTTCCAATGAATTGTAAACACTCTCTACTTCTTCATATAGATCTTAAACTGATGAATGATATAGCTTTACTGGCCCAATATATCAAATATTCTTCTCTGCCTTTTACTCGCATACTACACACATGGTAATCACAAAATGATCTGCCATAAGTATCCTCCTCCAAAGATATGATAATGTTGGCTTCTAGGAAACTCTTCAACAACTTATTTGTCGGCCAAACTAAGCACACAACACAAATAGAACCGTGCAACTCAAGATGAGTAGATGCACCGCTTCACATAGTTGGCTCCACCAAATTAACTCAAACTTCACTCTCCAAATGAAACATGTTAAGCACTCTTAACCAAACATTCCTAACTCATAAATCAACAAGAATCCAAACATGCATATCCAAAAGATAGGTGCAACTGAAGAAATAATAAAAATATTGTCGGCTCTTAATAAACAATCTCCTAAAACTATAACTGGAAAATAGATCATCATAACTCAACTTCAACTGCACAACTTAATCTGCGTCTATGAACATAGCATAATGAATATGTCTAAAACATAAAAATAAACATGAAAGTATCCAACATATCCATAGTGACAATTACATACAAGACAGTGTTGCATACTATATATTTTTATCAATGACAAACATACAGTCAACCACTGGCTCAAAAACAAATCTCCAACAAAGATGTCAGATACCATTTGACAAACTACACTAGGTTTGGTCATAGAAGGTAGCATAGAGATGCCCGATATCAAGTGATAAACTATTATATTTAAATACTCTAAAAAGGTCACACCTAACAATGTGTTTGTATACTTTAACAGGGTTGGCTCTTCACTAAGCTCACTTCAGAAGAGTGAAAATTTTGGATTACCGGTCCCAAGTGGTTTTTCCCTTAACAGGGTTTCCACATTAAAAATCAAATTTTCAATGTGTTTATGAGTCATTACTTTAGTGTTTTGCATTACACATAACTAATTCTGGATTGATCAGTATACACAAAGTGATTTACTATTTTCGGTAAATGAAAGACTACTAAACGGTAAACAGTAAGAATGAGGTTTAAGAGTGAACTCTAAGCAGTAGTTATTTGTTTATATTGTTTGAAGGAATTCATCTTGTAGGACTAAAGATAACTAGAGGATTAATATTTTGGTACTAAGTTTTTTGGTTGATTTATTATAATATTTTTGAGGTGAGTGATTCACCCCCCCCCCCCTCTTAGTTATTCTAACAATTGGTGTAAGAGGTTGTGTGCTTAGAAAGGGAGTTTAATAACTCAAGAAAAAGATAACAANCCCCCCCCCCCCCTCTTAGTTATTCTAACAATTGGTGTAAGAGGTTGTGTGCTTAGAAAGGGAGTTTAATAACTCAAGAAAAAGATAACAAGACGAACAAACGAGATATATCCAAGTTGAATATAGAAAAAATTTCATCACGAAAAAGAAGAATAAGAGTCCACCTATCAGGTATTGGTAATGATATTACTCAACACCTTGATACTGAATATGTGTTGCCTACAATTGAGAGAAAAGCATGAGCATAATTGCATGATGATAGAGCTTTCTTGCTTTCTCTCTAATTTTGAGTTTGAAGATGTCAAAACTTGCACCTCTACAAAGAAAATGTGGGATAAATTGAAGCTGGTAGATGGAGGATATGCTAATGTACTAAGAGCCAAGGCAGGAATCCTAAGAGGGAGTTTTGATGATCTAAGGATGAAAGAAGGAGAAAATATCACTCAATAAATCTATAGAATAAAAGAGGTAATCAATTATATCTGAGGAGTTGGAGGTGTACTTGAAGAAGAGATAGTGGTAAATAAATCCTAAGAACCTTACTGCCTGTATATTCTATTAGAGTATCTGCTATACAAGAAATGAGAGCAGTTGCAAACAATACTATTACTCTAGATAGTCTGATTGGTAGACTAATTTCATTTGAGATGAATAACTTTGATAATAGTGTCTTACAATCTATAGAGTATGCATTCAAATCTTCTTTGAAAATAAGTAAGTCAAGTCATAGACACACTATTAGAAATGATATTGAAAGTGATAGTGATGACCGAGGACTTGATGAGATTGAAGCACTAATAGCAAAAAGATTGTAGAGAGGAAAAGGTAGATACAAAGGTAAATTACCACTTGTATGTTTTAATTGTAAAGAGGTTAGATACTTTTCTGCAAGATATCCTAACATAAGAAAAGATGACAAAGCTAATGACAGAACATATGAAAATAAATTTGACTGATGTGATAACAGAGATTGCTGAAGCAATCGACAATCTGACATAAGAGATACCTGAGACTACAAGGACAAAGGAAAGAAAGCTTGTTACCTTGCTGAGAATAAATTTGATGATACTGACACTGAATCTGATGAAGCCATTGAGATGGTATTTGTAGCCATGAAGGATGATTTAGACAAAGAAGAAGAAAGGTATGTAGAGACTGCAATCATATCTAAGGTTAGTAAGAATGATGTTTGGATTATAGATGGTGGCTGCACTCACCACATGATCGGTGATAAAAAAAAATTTGAAACTTTTGAATACTATAATGGTGGATCAGTAAGAATGGGAAATGGCACACCTTGTCTAGTTGAAGGTAAAGGAACTATAATGTTAAATAACCTGATCAAATGTGAAAATGCTTACTGGGTAAAAGGACTAAATTATAATCTACAGAGTGTTTCACAGCTGAATAACACAGGACACCGAGTAGCATTTGAGAATAAGAAGGCAAAGATCTTTAATGAATCAGGAAGATTGATCAAAAATGGTGAACAGAAAAAAGGTAACCTTTTCTATCTTGATGACATTAAAACCACTTTTTTGATAGCTAGAAATGAAGATGTATGGTTATGGCATAAGAGATTATGTCACGTGAATTTTTAAAACATGATAAAGATAAGAAATAAAAGGAAAGCCAAAGGCTTACCGAGCATGTCAAATCCCGAACATATCATGTGCAAGAATTGTCAAAAAGGTAAGATGACAAAGTCTAGTTTCAAGAGTAAAGCCCATACATCTAATGAAATTTTAGAATTAGTCTATACTAATTTATGTGGACCCATGAGGACAAAGAGCTAGTATGGAGATAGGTATTTCATTCTCTTTGTACATGATTATTCTAGAATGATGACAGTTATGCTCTTAAAAGATAAATCAGAAGCATTCAAGATATTTAAATGGTATAAGGCTATGGTAGAAAAATAAAGTGGTAAGGAATTGAAATGCTTAAGATTAGATAGAGGAGGAGAATTTATTTTAGATGAATTCACTAACTATTGCAATGAGCATGGAATTAAAAAATAGGTTTCTACACCAAGAACACCATAGAAAAATGGGATTATTGAAAGGAGAAACATATCAATTGATGATTGTGAAAGAACACTAATGATAGAGAAAATAATCACTCAAAATTTTTTGAGGGAAGCTGTTAGTACTACAATCTACACATTGAATAGAGTACAATTGAAGAAGGACACGAAGAAGACACCCTATTCAAGCTTTGGTATGGTTACACACCCAATGTAAGTTACTTCATAATTTTTGGTAGTCAATGTTATATTTCAAAAGATGATAGAAATGGAAAGCTTGACTCCAAAAGTGAAGAAGGTATCTTTCTAGGGTATTCCACCAAAAGCAAGGATTATAAATGTCTTAACAAGTCCTCTAACAAGATCATTGAAAATGAAAATGTAAGAATAGATGAATTTGCAGAGAAGAATGATAAGGAAAGAAGAAAGAACCAGAAGACTAAAATAGGTTTGTTTACGCTGGAGAACCTGACACTCTACCTAAGCAATAGTGTATCACTCCTGAGAAACTCAACATTGCACCCGAGCATCTAGCTGCAATTACAAAAAATCAATAAAATCCTCAAGATGATGTTCCGAGAAATGGAGATCATAATGAAGGTCAAGATAATGATCATAATGATGGACACTAAGCTAAACAAAAACCTCCCAAGTATGTCAGAATACATCATCCATAGAATCAAATCATAGGAGAGAAGAAGGCGGTAATGAGAACAATAAGTAAGTCACTAAACACTAGATGTTTACTTTGTGATTTTGAGCCTAAATCTGTTAATACTGCACTTGAAAATGAAGAATGGGTTAGTGCTATGAATGAAGAAATATAACAAATTGAGAAGAACCATACATGGACACTAGTAGCAAGACATGGTGACAAGAATGTCATCAACACCAAATGGATATTCAGAAACAAGCTGAATGAGAATGGAGAAGTCACAAGAAACAAAGAAAGATTAATATGCAAGGGGTGTGCACAAGAAGAAGGTATTGATTATGGTGAAACCTTTGCACCCATTTCTAGACTAGAAGGAGTAAGAATCTTACTTTCTTATGCTGCATTCAAAGGATTCAATGTATACCAGATATATGTCAAATCTGCATTCCTAAATGGAATACTGGAAGAAGAGGTATACATTAAACAACCAGAAGGGTTTGTTGATCCAGAGAAGAGAAACATGGTATGTACACTACATAAAGCCTTGTATGGATTGAAACAAGCACCTAGAGCCTGGTATGAAAGACTTCACTCCTATCTCATTAGCATTGAATTTATAATAACAAGTGAAAATAGAAATCTATACTTAAAAGAAGATACTGATGGTAATATTATGATTGCTGAAATATTTGTAGATGATATCATTTTGGGGGGAAATGAAATGTTATGTGAATCCTTTGCTAATGAAATGAGCGAAGAGTTTGAAATGTCTATGTTTGGGGAGATCAAATTCTTTCTTGGTCTACAAATTCTTCAACAAGATGCATGCATATATATCACTCAGTCCAAATACATCAAGGAAGTGCTAAAGATATTCAAGATGGAAGATTAAAAACCAGTTGGAACACCTATGGAAACCAGATGTAAGCTGAGAAAGGAAGATAAGTAAAAAGAGGTAAATCAAACCTTGTATAGATCAATGATTGGAAAACTAATGTATCTTATTCATACCAGACCAGATATAGCACATGTAGTTGGAATAGTTTCAAGATTCTCTGCTAATCCCAAAGAATTGCATATGACTATTGTCAAGAGAATTCTAAGATATCTAGTAAAGAACACTGAGGACTATGGCCTATGGTATAAAAGAGAAGGAAAATTTGAGCTTCAAGTCTATACAGATGCTAATTGTGCTGGAAACATAGATGAATGAAAAAATCATAACTGGAGGAGCATTCTTCCTGGGTGACAGACTTGTCACATGGATCAGCAAGAAACAAGGATGCATCTCATAGTCTATTGCAGAAGAAGAATATGTGGCTTCTTCTGCAAATTTCTCCAATATTGCATGGATCAAAGAGTTGTTGGAAGGTATGAATATGAAGATTCTTGAACCACTGATTATATATTGTGATAATACCAGTGCAATTAACATATCAAAGAATCCAGTCATGCATGCTAGGAGTAAGCATATTGCTATCAAGTATCATTACTTAAGAGAACAAGTAAAAGAAAAAGAAGTGATACTAGAATATGTTCAATCAAAGGAACAATTAGCTGGCATATTCACCAAGCCATTACCAAGAGATATATTTGAGTACCTAAGATAGAGACTAGGGGTCCAAACCTTGTCTATCGGTTAGTAAGCTAACTAGGAGATTGCATCAACCTATACACATACTCAAAAGATCATTCATGTTGATGCAAGCATGGAAAAGGACTATAAAGATACATCTGTACACAACAAGGTACATATCTACACCGAACACCAGAGTCACTATATTGCTGATGGATATGGAATTTTAAGGAGTATATTATAAAAGGGATGGAAGATGATATGGAATAATTATTTGGCATTGTTGTCAAAGGGACAGATTATATCATTATCCAATCATTATCCATGGAGAGAAGTTCCTAAGAATTTAAAGGGAAAGCTAATCATTATCCAAAGGGAGAGATTACATATGAAATAGCCATCAAAGGGAGAGAAGTAACCTGAGGAAGAGAATACACAATAAGGGAGAGATTAATGTTAAAGGAAAAAGAGATGATCAAGGAGAGGAATAGTCAAGGCATAGCACATATCAGAAATAGAATCAGAAGATAATACATCTATCTAGTCAAGGGATTTAAAAAATTGAAGAAGACACTCCGCAAGAAAAAAATCTAAGCTATATGTGTGTGCTAAAAATGTGTCACACTTCTATGAATCACTATATCTAAGATCACTCAAGAATGAGGTCTCAAATGGTGACTCATAGCTCTCTATTCATGGAGTGTAAAGGTGTGTGATGGAGGCCCTCAGATTGACCTAGTTTGTGCCCCTGCAAGTACACCATAAAATGAGAGATTCTATATGATATTTCATGATTTTGTCTATATGATAATGGAATTAATCTATATGATAACAATGCATGATTATTCTATGAAAGGAAATATGAATGCAAAATTAATCTATGAAAGAAAATATGAGTTTAATCTAAAATGCGAATGCAAAATTAATCTAAATGAATTCCCATGAATGCATGAGAGAAGAAGACAAGAAGAGAGAAGTTGCAATATCCAAGCTCAAGTGCTCAAATTCTCCTCCGAAATTGCTCTCCAATCCTGCAGCATAACAATAAACTAAATAATGTGCGTGTTTTTTTATTATCATAATTATGCAAATGAGAAGGAGAGTCTTCCTTATAAAGAGCAATGGATGATGGAGATTAAGAGGTAAAAAAAGGAAAATAAAGCAATGATGGAGATTAAATCTTGGTTGATCTATGTGCTTTAAATCTTCAAAAGACAAGCTCAAAGGGCTATGATTAGGAGGCAAAAAAACCCACCACTTAGGAAGATGTAGAGAAAAAAGGATTTTTATTTATTTATTTTATTTGATTTATTTCCTTTTTATCAAAAAGAGAGCTTTAAGTGGGGATTTTATTTATTTAAAAGAGGAATTTTCTTTTAATTAAATAAGATAATATTATTTAATTAAAAGAGGGATATTAATTAAAAAAGATAAAATCATTTAATTTAAAAGGGATATTTAATTAAATAATATTATTTCATTTAAGAGATATTTTCTTTTATTTAAATAGGATTATTTCATTTAATAAAAAGAGATGTTTTCTTTTAATTAAATAATATTATTTAAAAAATGATCAAACCTTAGGAAATATTGAAATAATTAAATTAATTACGATTTGATCAAGGAAATTGATTTGAATTGAAAATGTTGCAAAGCATTGATTCAGGAATTTGATAAATTGATAAAATGATAAATGGGGCCCATAGTCTAGGCGACAATTTTAGGGTGCATACATTTGCCCCTCTTTGACTAATGTGTGATAATTCTGGGAATGCATGTAGTCAAAGAATGCAGTTGAAGTGTGAGATCGATTTGGGATCATAGAACAACACAGACATCAACACCGTTGTAAATAAGTAATTGACATCAGACCAAAGATAAGCCGATTGAAAAAGAGACAAGGTCAACACCATTGTAAATAAGTAATTGAAATGTTTGAGATAAGAATCTCAAGCAAGGTTGATAAATCTAAATCAGGGATTGAATTTTTATAGGTACTGCCCCTTCGTGATCGAAATCAAAATGAGATAGAGGAGAAACAAAAAATTGATAAATTTGATCAAATCGAACTAAAGATAAGGTTCTTGATGTAAGATAAAAGATATAAGTCCATCAAAAAACCAAGGTAGATCATCAAGCATGAAATATTATGCCCCAAGGTTGAATTAGAAGAAAAGAAGTGGGGGTGAAAGTGAATGGAAGATAGAAGTTTGGAAGAGGTGGAAAGAAATGGAGAGAAGAAAGATAATTTCCTTAGGAAAGAGAATGCCCCCAAATCAATCAACTATTTAAGATAGAAAATTTCAATTGAGATCATGAAAGAAGATAAGGAAATGAAGTTGAGAATATGATCACAGTTGATTAAAAGTCCACAAGAAAGATGAAGGAAAAACCCCCTCAAACTCATAATGTAGCCTAAAAATGCAAACTAACATGAGGTCTAACAATGCAAGCTACATGAAAATGTAAAGGTGTACTTGCAAAAAAGCAACTGTAACATAGGAATTTGTGTTCATAATTCATAAGAGAATGTTAACGAACTTATTTTCATCATTGGGCCATTATTAACGGACATTAGAAAATCACACAATCATCACTAGTCACAAGTACAAATATGAAGATATGAATGCGATTTATATCAGATTGGAATGTGGAAAGATTCTAACATAAGCATCAAAGACATAAAGATCAAGATGACTTCGATGTTAGCTCACCCAATTTAATGTAGCAAAACCATGCTCACATCAAGACATAGAGGCCAGGATGACTAGAAGAATGGTTGTGCAAAAATAGATAAGCATAAAGAAAATAAAAACATGCCCCATGCCCCAAGTCCTCTAGCTATGCATTATGGTGAAACTTATTAGACAAGGACACTCAACGAAAACCAATAATAGTCAACACAGAAAGAAAAGCTCATGACATAGCTCAAGCATTAAGTGTTGTGTTTAAAAATTTAAGTGTGTTAACTGATACTGAGTTATGAGGATAAGGATCGAATGCTTGCAAGCAGGCAAGACCACATGACAAAATTGGGTAAGACCAAACTGATAAGTGTTGAAAAACACTCGATGTCAGCGGTTGTATTAAAAAATATAGTTTGGGTGGTGTTGAAAAACACCATTTGGGAGGTGTCTTAAAGACTAACACATCCAAGAGACCAATGCTAACATAGTTATGCCCCATAGATAAATACAAAGACCAATTCTAGACCGAGGCAACAAGGACAAGGCATGATGGAGAAAGGTTAAGTGTCGAGGACACACGCTAAGAAATAGGGGTGCAAAGGCCTCAAGTAGTCCCCATTTACAGGTTTTTACCACTTGGATTTTATTACAATTTTTTTATTTTTTTCTTCTTTTTTCAAGACTTTTTATAAAAAAAAATTTGAATTTTTGCTACCAAGGCACCTGTTTCCAGGTTTTCACCAAGGTACTTTTTCTATTTTTTTGAATTTTTTAAATTTTTTTATTTTTATGTATTTTTGGAATATATAATTTTTTGGAGATACATCAAAGCGCCTATTGCTAGGTTTTCACTAAGATGATCATTTTTTTAGGACATTTTCTAATTTTTAGAATTTTTGACAATATATCATTTTTTTAGATTTTTTCAGGATCAATAATTATGTATAAAGGATTCCCCCAGACAGATTGGGCATCATGGATAGAACTTCTTCAAGTGCGAGACATTGATAGGATGAGGGAGTTGCTCTCCCTCTGTTGTAAACAGTAAATAAGCACCTGTCCAAAAATTTGTTATAATGATGTAAGGTCCAAGCCAATTAGGTTCAAATTTTCCCTTTTGATCTCTATGTTGTTGATTCTTAGGATTTTCACGTAGGACAATATCTCCTACTTGGAATTCTCAAGGGTGAACCTTTTTTTTGAAGGCTTTGGACATGCACTTTTGATAAACCCTCATATGGTCAAATGATGCTTGATGTTTCTCATCTAGAAGTTATAACTCTTGAAGTCTCATGGCATGGTAGTCTTCATTTGTAACTAGACCTTTGAGGGAAACTCTAAGTGAAGGAATCTCAACCTCCAAAGGTAACACTGCTTCAGCGCCATATGTAAGGGCAAAAGGAGTAGCCCCAGCAGGAGTAAGAATACTCATTCTATAGGCCCACAAAGCCAGATTTATCTATAAGTGCCAATCTCTTCCATTCTTACAGACTGTTCTATGTAAGATTTTAAGAATGGTTTTGTTTGATGCCTGTGCTTGACCATTTCCTTGTGGGAAGTAAATGGAGGAGCGATGTTGTTTAATCTTGAATTTCTTGCAGAGTTCTTTAAGGTCCTTATTTTTGAACTGGCCTCCATTGTCAGTGATAATCTCAGAAGGCACTCCATATCGACAGATGATATGGTTCAGAATGAATAGAGAGACTGTCTTTTCTGAGGCAATAGAAAGTGGGACAACTTCTATCCATTTAGTGGAGTAATCAGTAGCAATGCTAATAAACTTGTGTCTGCCTGATGAGTTTGGATGAACCTACCCAACAAGATCAAAGGCCCAGCGCTGAAATGGCCAATAAGATATAGAAGGAATGAGCTCCCTGCCTGGAGCACATATTAGGTTACCATGTTTTTGACACTTTTCACATGACTTTGCAAAATCTACTGCATCAATCTACATCGTAGGCCAATAGTACCCTGCCCTAAGCAACCTTCGGGCCATGGAAAGACCATTGGAATGTCCCCCAGAGATGCCCTCGTGGATGTCAACCAATGCTTGGTTGGATTATTCCTTTTCTAAGAATCTAAGAAGTGTTCCATCTAGACCCCTCATATACAAATCACCAGCGATAAGAGAATGGCGAGAGGCATTTTGGGTAAGGTTTCTGTGTTCAGATCGGTTAAAGGTTTTAGGTAATGCCATCCCAAAGATATGAGTAAATGGCACCATAATAGGATGAATCATGACCCACAAGGGTACAAATGACATGGCTTTCTTGGGAGTCATAAATAGGGTGATGTAGCTCTTCCACTATGAATTCATGTCTTGATTCATGTTTCTCTAACTGAAGGAGCGAGGCAAGTGTATCCATAGCATTAGCTACTTTTTTTTTTCTCTAGGGATTTTCTGAAACATGACAAATGTGAAGTATCATTTCAAGGAATCAACCATTTTCTTGTAAGGTACCATTTTCTCATTTTTTTTGATATTCCTCATTAACTTGGTTGATTATCAGCTATGAATCCCCATAGATGTGTAACTCTGTGATTCTCCATTCTATGGCCATCTTAAGTCCATTTTTTAAAGCTTCATACTAACAATATTGTTTGTACATGGGAATAATAACTTATAAGACTTAGGAATTGTGTACCCAATAGGAGAAACAAATAAAACACCAGCTCCTAAACTATTTTTCATAAAGGATCCATCAAAGAAAATCTTCCATGTTATTTCAGTCATATACATGAGGTGCTCATCTGGGAAGTCAACTTGAATAGGTGCATTATCTTGTATTGGGAAATCAACTAATTGATTTGCTATGGCTTGTCCTTTGATTTCTTTACACTCAATGTACTCTATGTCAAATTCTGAGAGTATCATCATCCATTTAGAAAGTCTACTTGTGAGGGTAGCTTTGCCTAGCAAATATTTGAGTGGATATATTTTTTCTATGAGGTGTATAGTGTGCGCAAGCATGTAATGTCACAACTTTTGGGAAGAAAACACAAAAACAACGCAAGATTTCTCAATGCTGGTGTAGTTAACCTCATATGAAACAAAAGTATGACTAATGTAGTATATTGCTCTTTCTTTCCCATTTTCATCAAGTTGAGCTAGTAATGCCCCCAAGGAAGATTTTGTCACTGAAATGTATAGAATAAGTGGTTTCCCTGGGATAGGAGGCATTAAAATGGGAGGATTTTCTAAGTACTTCTTGATTTGATCTATACTCTTTTGACAATCCTCATTTCAAACACATTTTACTCCTTTGTGTAAGTTCTTGTTGAAGGGTTGAGCTCTATCCGCCAACTGTGAAATGAATCTCCTTATATATTGAAGACATCTTTGAAGACTCCTCATTTGACTAATGTTTCTAGGAGGTGGCATATCTATAATTTCTTGGACCTTCTCAAGGTCTACCACTATTCCTCTTGCCAAAATGATGAATCCTAGTAGTTTTCTAGAGGTTACTCCAAATGCACACTTTTTAGGATTTAACCTTAGTTGAAATTATTCCATGTGATCTAGAATGACTTCTAAATCGTTTAAGTGTGTATCTCCTTGTTTAGACTTGGCCAAGGTGTCATCCACATAATCTTCCATGTTTTTATGCATCATGTTATGAAAAATGGTTGTCATAGCTCGCTGATAGGTAGCTCCTACATTTTTTAATCCAAAAGGCATAATGTTCCAGCAATAGGTACCCCATGTACAAGTGAATGCAGTCTTTTCTTTATCTTCAGGAGCTATCTTAATCTAATTGTAACCAAAAAACCATCCATCAAGGAATAAATCTTATAACCCACAGTCATATCCACTATCATGTCTATATTGGGAAGTGGAAAGTCATCCTTTGGGCATGCTCTATTGACATCTCTAAAATCTGTGCAAACTCGAATGGATTTGTCATGTTTGAAAATTGGTACAATGTT
>MU228093.1:249537-270415 GCA_018584345.1 Thuja plicata
TTTTTTGATATTCAATCTCTAAGTGCCTCAAATTTTGACATCAATTGACAGACAACTTGAAAATCAGGGAAAACACTTCCACTTTTTGCCCAAAAAGTGGACTCAACTTCTTGCTGGCACCCTGAATCTTTTGTTGGGTTATTTGACTTTACTAGTTCTTAACCATGTGATGTGTCCGTTGATTGTGACAATTTTAGGGTTTGCGTATGACTATTGTTTTTCTAGGATTTTTGGTAGAAGGGAGGTTGCTAGGTGGGTCATCGAGGATAGAGTCTTAGTCAAGGAAAATAGTCTTGTGGAGGATGGGGCTCTTATTATTTCTCCTCTTTTACACTTTATGGGGGATTTTTTTGATGTAGGCGATGTGGGCATTTTTTCCTCCCCTGACCTATTTTGGAAGATGCTCATGGTCTTGATGTTGTGAAGGCCTCAGATGGAGATTTTTGGGTTGTTATGGTTCTCATCTTAGCCTTGCATGTTTTGAATGCTAAAGGTGGCCTTTAAGTTGTTGGCTTCCTTGATGCATGCTTCTACTAGAGTTTTGAGTTTTCTAATAGTCTTATGCTTTAGGGTATGAATTTTTTTTGTCTCCCTTCATATCCACTTTTAGTTTTGGTTTCCCCCTCTTGTCTAAATTTGATTTCCTTGACCTTGTCTAGGTTAGATTTAGATTTGTGTTTTTGGTTAAAAGCTTCTTCTTTTGTTACAAAAGAAAATTTGTTTTGGATTTATGTTAAGAGGTCTCTAGTTTTTTTATTGACTTATCTCTTTATTTGGGTTTTCTTTTTCCTTCTTTTCTCTATTTTTCTCATTTCTCCTTTATAGGTGCAGACTTGTGTTATGGAAATATCAGTTATGTTTCTATGCATTAGCTGGTTACCTCCTTTGCTTATCCTATTGAGGTGGATTATTCTCCTCTTGAGGTGGAGAATGCTAAGGTGAGAGAGGTGGTGTATTGCTTTGTAAGCAAGGTTATGGAAGCCATATTAAAACCCATGTTTCAGGTTAAGGGAATCTAGAAAAACCTTGGTTCTTGGTCAAGATTAAGACAAACTTTTAAATCCCTTTGTAATGATGTAAGGTTCTTCAACCTATTGTTGGTGTGGCTTGATCATTCTCTTGTTAGTATTTTTTAGGCTACTGATTGTTTATTGATAGTGGGGTTGTTATTTGGATATGCTATATTTTGTTGTACCTATTCGTTTGTAGGTTTTAGATCCTACAAATATATGTTTGTATATGCTTTTGGGGCCCCTTGAAAACTTGTTTGTCCCTTAATCAAAAAATTTAGTAATAAGTGCCTAAAAGTTTTTGTACATGTAACATATAAATATTAGCATTAAATTTAATATGGAATGCTCGAAAGTTAGTATTGTAAAAGTATAATATAATCTAGAATAATAATACACAAAACGCTAATCATAAATTGATATTTTTAAAATTATATTCAAGTAAATTGGTTTAAGAGAATTATTTTCCAATAAATAAAATAAGGAAGAATGATTTTTCAATCATAAAATAATCTCAATAAATATAGTCTTGAATAAAATATTGGAATATTGTGTTTCTCCAAGTCACATCTTGTGTTATCATGAGTATTTTCATGATATAATATTTCTTTAAATGATTCTTGTAGAATTAATTTGCATGCACATATACTTTATTACATAACAAATATAATCATCAAGGATTTTTTGGAATAAATAAGATCAACATTGATGGACTAAGATGTGAAATATCCCCACTCTTTATAGATCAAAGTTAAGATACACAATTTATGGTACATGAATTCTATTCATGTGTATGCTTCAGTTTAAATATTGATTCTAGTAAATTAATTGTTTTACATTAAATTTTTTTTTACTCCATGTTTAAACCTCCATAAAAAAAAAAAAAATAGTACTACAATTTTATAAACTAGATAAATATGAAATATAACACAATAGAAAAAAAAAAATTTAATTTAAAAAAAGTTTAATCTTCGAAATTTAAGAACATTAGAAAAATCAACTACCAATCACAAGTTACCATATTCCCCTATTATACTTTTACATATAGCTTATTTCTTGATAATCTTATTCCCTCTTAATGTGGAGGCTATTTTTTGTGTACTAAATTAATTCCAAGTGTTGATGAAGATATTAATTTAATTGATTGTTAATATTAGTATCCATTGGGAATGGGAATAATTTCCCAATTTATTAACACGGATCCATTTTTTTAATACATACGCAACCATATTGTCACGGGAGATGTTACTAGACACATTTAACACATTGTGACTTTAACGTGGTCAGCACCTTTTTTTATTTTATGGAATTTTCTCATTGAATTAAACTATTGTACGCTTCATTTCTAATTAGTTTATAATTTTTTTAATGTGAGGAATACTTATCCCTAGTTTATAGATAAAATATATCAATATTTTTTATGTGCATCTAAGGATGGACATTGAAAGGTCACCTACTACATTTTATCTTTAATCTAATTTAGAATAATGAGTAATTTGAAGAGTTAACATTTTCAATTATTCTTAGTTATTCATAATATTTTCTATAAGCATAGACAAACTATAAATAAACACACATCACAATTTGATAATAATATAGTCTCTCGCCTGTATATCACCCCCCCCCCCCCCCCCCCACCACACCCCCCCCCTTCTTCCTTACCACCATATCTATCTTACATGATTGTCTTTTTTTAATATATGTTAAAATATACCAAAAAAACATGTGTATCATTACAAAGTGAAATAATAATGATAGTACTTAATTTTTTTTACTACAATACTTGATCCCTCTTATAGTAAACCCAAAAGTGTGTGCTAATAGATTTCACCACAACACTCAATACTAAACTCAATTGTCAACAAATTTTACAGATATTTTTATGCTAATAAAAATAATATGTTTACCATTACAAAATCAAATAATAATAATACTTATTTTTTTACCAATGCATTTAATCCCTAATATAGTAAACTCAAAAAAGATAAATCACAAATTATTTACTTATTACAAAACAAAATATATATATATATATATATATATATATATATATATATATATATAAATAATAACCTTTCTATAGTTTTAAAATTTGAAACTGTATTAATTTAGACAAAAAAAAATTTAGCAAAATTGTAAATGATATAGCAAACTGAAAAACAATGAAACGCAATAAGAAATGGAAGAAAAGTTGGGTTGTTTTTTATTGCTGGTAAAATAGGTTTTATGAGAACCCGAAACCCCTTACAACCATAACATAAAAGATTATTGCAAAAAAGTTTAGTTGTTACTTTCAAAGAAAACCCTAAAAAACAGATAGCTAAGCTTTTGAGTTAGAGACAAGACTTTCTGTGAAAAAGAAGCTTCTAATATGATATGATATGTCTCTGTTCTGCGAGAAGAGGATAACAAAATAAGTCATTGCAACTATTTTGCAGCTAAATGAAAAGAAAATCCCAAACCAGAATTTAGTAATATATTTAATCTGACTGCAGGTCATAAATCTTAACTCGTATAAAAAATGACAATTCCTAGTAAATTGAAGGCTGTTGTTTAATTGATGGGGAATTCAGAAAACACTGAACATGCAATTAAATTAAATTGGAGTGAGAAAAAGTAGCAGAGAAACAGACAAACTATTAAATGGCTAACGATTGGAAGTGATGAATACCTTAGCTAATTTTTATTTACAGGAAAAATAGATGTACAAGTCCAAGATAACACAGAGAAATTAGTGGAAACATATTTATGAAGATTGCCAATGAGCTGGCAGTGATTTGTGGTGTTGCTTTTTCATATGAGCAAATTGAAATTATTATTAACAAGCCGTAATATAATTAACTGCTATGGTGTGGATATAGTGAATTTTGATGGAAAAATTGTTCCAGCTCCTCATTCCTCTTCTCCAGTACTTCTACTCGCTGCTTCAAATGATTGACATAATCTATCGTATGTAGAAGCACTGTAGTTTTGCTCTTCTGCATCACATGCAAACAACAATTCTTTTAGTTGGCATAAATTTTAGATCTGTTTTTCTGTACATCATGTAAATAGAAAATATTTTAATTGGTATGATTTTTTTTTCAATTCTAGTATGATAATATGTATGTTTTTGAATTTATTGTATGTATTTTTTTTTATATTATTATATGATATATTATTATTATCTTTCTTTTCATGATAGAATAATTAAATGTTATGGGATTCATCAAGAAAGAACGATAGATAATGAATTATCATTGTTCATTGAGTGATTTGAAATATCGAAGAAAGAAATAATAGAACACTTAATCATCATCATTACTCTCTTCTTGATGATGGATTATTGAGTGTGATCCAAAACCTTTAAGGAAAAAACTAGTAGACCACTGATCATCATCATTATCCTCTTCTTGATATGGACCATGGACCTTCAAGTGTGACCCAAAATGTCTAAGGAAAAACTTATAGATCACTGAATAATCATCATTATCTTCTTCTTGATGATCGATCATTGAGTGTGATCTAAAGAGTTGAAAGAAAACATAGTAGATCACTGGATCATCATCATTTACTCTTCTTGATGATGGATCATGGAGTGAGATCCAAAAAAAATAATATATCACTGAATCATCATCATTATCCTCTTCTTGTTGATGGACCATAGATCATGGAGCATGTAACTTTTAAGGAAGAAACAAATAGATCACTGCATCATCATAATTATCCTCTTCTTAAGGATGGATCAGTGAGTCTCATCTGGAACTTTTAAAGGAAAACATAATAGATCATTGAATCATCATCATTGTCCTCTTCTGGATGATGAATCATACCGCGCGATCCAAAACATCTAAGAAAAAATAATAGATCACTGAATCATTTATTCTTTTTGATAATGGGTCATTGAGCGTACTCCCAAATTTCCAAGGAAAAAAATTACAAATCAGAGAATCATCGTTGTTATCCTCTTTTTGATGATAGATCATTGAGTGTGAGCCAAATCATCTAAAAAAAAAAATCAATAGATCAGTTTATTATTAGGAATGTTTTTTAATTATTTGAGATCAATAATCTATTGATTTTTTTTCCGATGGTTTGGATCACTCAATAATCTATCATCGAAAAGAAGATAACAACGATGATTCTCTGATTTGTTATTTTTTTCCTTGGAAATTTGGGACTACACTCAACAACCCATCATCAAACAGAATTAAAAAAAACATTCCTAATAATAAACAGTTCTTTTTGTTAATCCATAACATTGAAATTGAAACAAATAAGAGAAGAATACCTTGGGACACATTGGTAGCAGTGCATAGAGGTCTGAAATTGTATCCTTCATCTCTTCTCTCCGCTTACGTTCCGCCACCACATGATGAATGGCCAACTTGTCATAAATTTTATGGCTAACATTTATGTCAGATTTTTCACTCTTGCTGATATCAAATGAGCTGACTTTATGATCTTTGAGGCAATTCAAGAAACGCATGCAACGCTTATGTAAGGACTGGGATTTTCTGGGCTTGTGGGAGCCCAAAGGAGGTCTATAATTCTTCCACTCTAGAAAAGCACTCGCTTTATTCATCCATGCAATGGTGGAATTCAAGTAGTTCTCTGGCTGTAAAATGGAGTCAGATGAGGGATTTTGAGGCTCACAGTGAAATGACCCGGTGAAAGATTCTTGTGGTAGAAGATTATCTGAAGGGGCGGGGTTTTGGAAAGAGTGGAAATGGGATTCAGGCCACAAAGAAGTAAAAGTGTTATCTATGTTGTCTAATTCTACAGTAGTATTATCTGGCAACAGATTGGAAATAGATGGTGAAGACAAGTAATAATCTAAATCTTGATATTCTGGAGAGACAAAATAAGTGGTATTATCGAAATAATTTTCATATCCTTTCTGCTCCTGCAATTGAATTTATAAATCCATTTTGAACAGATTTCATTAGACTAAACAATATGGTTGCTTTCTTACAATGGTGTCAGTCGAAGGAAAAAATAAAATCTTTATAAGAAGACATATCTAACAAACATTATAGACTTACAGAACTGATCTCCAAATTTTGCTCCATGACTGGTAAGCGTGATGGTGTAGAAGACGTTTTTTTTGGGTTGTAAGTTCTGTGATTAAATTAGGGTTATATTGAATTGATAAGTATAGTGTTGTTTTCGACAGTCAAAGAGCAACGTGCAAATTGAATAGGGTCTCTAAATGTATCAGTCAATGTCACCATCAGTACGACTTCTTAAATGTCATTTGCCTTGATTGCTTGGAGCACTATAAAACCATGTGGAGATTTGAGCTTGAACAAAGAAACAGGCAATTTTCAAATCACTGCCTGTTTTTTCAAAATTAATATTGCTTGAATATAATTGATGAGGTTGATGGGATGTCTGATTAATATTGGTTTACTATTATTGTAGAAGAATAATATAACCCCCAATAACATAGTAGATAAACTTAAGCATAAGTTGATATTTTATGTATAATCATTGGATAATATTTTTTAAAATATATTAAAATAAATTGATTTAACAAAAATATTTTTTAATAAATAAAATAAAGAAGAATAATGATTTAATTTCAATAATTGTACTCTTTCATAATATATTTCAGCATTGTATGATTTATCTATGTAAATAAATAAATCACTTTTGCATAATGATCTGGAGCAACTAGATAAATGCAAGTAATAAAGCTTAAAATAATTTAAAACAACTAAAAATCTAGCTAATGATTGAATTACATGAAAGTGATAATTAAGTAAGTAGCTACAAGTAGTTAACTCTTGAATTGATGATGGAAGAATGATGCAAATACAATCAATTTACTTTTGTCAAGAATTTTATGTCAAACCAATGCATATTTTTTAATTTATAATATCTCATAAAATTTTGTGATTTGTTTATAAGTGCCATGGGGTCAATTCTAAGCAATGGGGCTTTGCTCTCATGTGTACAACTAATTAGGATGTATGAAATTCACTTATAAATCTATTTTAGTTTATCCTCTCAACAAGTAAGTCTATCCAAGGGGTTGGGAGCTTGACTCGATTAGCGAGAGCTTCCTATTTTAGGCACGAGGTCAGATAAAAAAAAATTTCATACACATAATAGTTTATAGAGGGGGCAACCAATTCTTGTCGTCCGATAAAAAAAAAAACTAAACTTATCAAATTGATGCTTAGAGACATAAACATCTAAGTCTATCAAATTGATTCTTAGAGACATAAATCAGGAGACTATTGAATTAATAGACTCAAATATGGTATCATAATTTAAGCTTCTTGGTAGGTTAGATTAATGGAAATCAATGACATTGGAGACAACATTGACTCAAATCTGGATGTTGTGGACCTATTATTTATCCCCTTAAAATTTAAAAATGTTCTAATTATTATCCCATGTAAAATTTAAAAATGTTCTAATTATTCTCCCATGTAAAATTGAGTTTTCATTCAATTAATTTAAATAAATTAACTTAGCAACATGTTGCACAAAACCTGTGTTAGCCAACTCATGAGGCCTAGTAGGAAGGGGTATGCAATTTTGAGTTTAGTTTTAATCACTTAATTTGTTGGTTCAGTTTTTGATCCATTAGATTGATCCAAGTCAATACCTTCTCATTCATATATGAATCTTAGGGTAAGATTATAATTTTAAGTAGGAATTGAATGTGTACATGCAAGAAAATAGTTAAGTGTAGAAAATAGAACAATTAACATAAAATAAATTTGTACAAGAGTCAGGCCATAATACAATCTTACAACAAATATGTAGAGTTCCAAAGTCTACAAGGGATAACAAAACAAGCACAATAAGGAAATGAGAGCAAAGTGGACCATCAATTAACTATAGAAGAACATTAAGAGGTTTTAACATGTTCATAAGCAAGGGACAAATCAATCCACATTCTATTTCTCCAATAGTCCTTGACCGTAGTTTCATATCTCTGAATACACTGATTGATAACAGACTGAAAAGCAACAATAGAATTTAGAGGATAATCTTTTATCCAGCAGTCTTCCCAAAAATGAATTTTTCTGCCATTTCCTAAAAACCACTTAGCCCCTTTAAAAGATGCATCCTTAGCATTCAGAATGCTGTTCCAAATGAAAGATCCTTGCACTTTCAGGTCAGTTTTCCAGAATTCCAAAATATGGGAAAAGGAGAAGAGGTATTTTTTTTGAATTATATCATTCCATTCTCTTTTAACACCAAATATTCTCCAAATCTGTTTTTCCAACAAGGCCAAGTTGGTAGCTCTAATAGGGCGGATGCCCAGCTCCCCCACTTTATAGGTGTGTAGACCCTATCCCAAGCAACTAAAGCCAATCTCTTTTTTTCCTCCATTCCTGACCATAGAAAATTTCTCTGGATTTTTTCAATGATGTCTGCATTTTCCCAGGGATGTTGAAGAGACTGAGAGCATAGACAGGGAGACTTTGAAATGATGCCTTAAGGAGCTAAAGTTTACCAGCTTGGCTCAGGATAGCTCCTTTCCAACCAGCCAGCTTCCTGTTAAATCTATCAATAATACCCCCCAGAAAGAGTCCGGAGGTTTATGACCAAGAGGGAGACCCAAATAGGTTGCAGGAAGAAGCTCAATTCTACATCCTATAATTCTAGCAATTCTATGCTGTCTTTCCTCAGGAGTGTTAATAAAATATAAGGAGCTCTTATCCCAATTGATAAGTTGACCTGAGCCAAGGGTATAGGTAGTAAGAGCCAATTTGATATTCCTCGCTTCCTGGATAGAGGAAAAACCCATTAAGATGGTATCATCCACGAACTGTTTATGCGAGCAGGGGCTAGAGGTAAAGGAAGGGGAAAGGCCTTTAAAGGACCCATTCGAGGCCATCTTTTGAAAAAGTTGCCCCAAGCATTTAGCCAAAATAGAAAAGAGGATAGGAGAAAGAGGATCTCCTTTCCTTAAACCCCTTGAAGGTTTAAAAAACCTAGAAGGAGATCCATTGATCAAAATGGTAGCTGTAGACGTACTAATAAGCTGAAAAATCAGTTGAAGGAATATTTCTCCAAACCCAAAGGATCTCAGAACTTTGATCAATAAATCCCAATCCACCCCATCATAGGCCTTTGAAAGATCCAACTTGAGGAGGAAAAAAAAATTGAGAGAGACTTGGGTAGAGTGGATGACCTCATGAACCTTCAAAATCGAATCAAGAATCTGCCTGCCAGGCATAAAGCCACTTTGTTGTGGGGAGATAATCTAAGGAAGAAGAGTCAACAGACGAGAGGTAAGAAATTTAGAAAGAATTTTGTACACTGAATTGCAAAGGCTGATTGGTCTAAAAGCATCCACTGAATCAACACCAGGCTTCTTAGGGATCAAAGCGAGAAAAGTCGCATTTATCTATTTCAGTAGGGATTTGGATCCAAAGAATTCTTTGATAGCATTGCAGATGTCCACTTCAAAAATATAACATAATTTTTGGAAGAAAAACATAGGAAACTCATCCGGGCCAGGGGATTTGTCACTTTCAAAAGAGAATATCACCGCCTTGATTTCTTCCTGAGAGGGAATAGAAACAAGAGCACGATTAGTTAAATCATTGATAATGGAAGGAATGTTATCGAGAAGCTCATTCTGATTCCCAAAATCAAGATTAGGATCTTTAGAAAGTAAGGAAGAGAAAAAATTGATCATAGCCTCTGAAATATCTCTATCATTAGAGATTTCCCTTTCCTCCACTTTAAGTTTTGAGATTTTGTTGGATGCTCTGTGTTTAGAAGTAGATAAATGGAAGAATCTAGTATTATTATCCCCAGCTTTGAGCCAAATGGACCTTGATCTCTGCCTCCAATAATATTCTTCCTTAGAAATAACATTATGAGTTTTAGCTGAGATACATTCCTCCTTGTCCCTCATCTCCATCATCAACCCAATCTTTTGAATAGGTTCCTGAATAATATCAAGATCTTTTTTAAGATGACTTTTAGTTTTAAAAATATCACCAAAAATAGTTCTGCTCCAAACCTTAACATTTTGTTTAACACTGAAAAGTTTCTTGACCACTCTAAACATAGCAGTGCCATGAATCTTAACCTTCCACCAGTCTTTAATATTTTTCTCCATCTATGAATGGTCCACCCACATTTTTTCAAACCTGAAAGGTGGGTGACCCTGTTTAGTAATGGGATCTGCACTGAAGCCAATAGGGAAGTGGTCAGATCCAATCTTCGAAAGAGAGGAAAATAGGAAACCAAACTTATTTAACCAACAGCCACTGATCAAAGCATGGTATAATCTAACTTGAATGAGGTCTTGGCCAACCCTTCTGCTAGACCAAGTAAAATTAACACCTTTAAGCTTCATATCAAACAAAGCCTGTTTGTTAATGAATTTCATAAGCTCCATTCTCCCATCCAAAATATTTTTTCTACCCACTCCACCATACTTATCATTGTCTTTTATAAGGCAGTTTAAGTCCCCAATGATCAGCCATGGCAGATCCAAGAAAGCTTTTCTATGGTTATCAATTTTCCTCCAAAAAAGAGATCTACCAGTTTTGGTATTGGGGGCATAAATGGTTGTAGCAACTCATTCAAAATCCATCTTATGATGAAGAAAATTTATACTGAGGCAATTAAGATTTTCTAAAACCATAGAACCTCTAACATTATTCAGGCTCCAAAAGACAGCAACTCCACCCGAGGCTCCTTCGGAGCTAAAGCCAGCAACCCCATTATTTTTAAAGATTCTTACTCATCTTAGTTTCTTGAACAAAAATAATATCAGGTTTATGATCTCTTACCAAATTCCTGAGAATGTCTTGTTTATGAGGGGCATTCAACCCTCTTATATTCCATGATATGAACTTCATTTTTTAACCAGAGTATAGGTCCCCTGAATAGTAAGTTGCTTACCATCTGCAATGTCCTTTTTGCTTTCTCTTTCTCTGACTTCTCTGTTAGTATATCTGCATTGGGTCTTTTTATGAGAACCAACATCCACTTTTAGTTTGAGTCCTCCATTAGCTTTACTTCGGGTAGTGACTCCCTTAGATCTAGGAGTCGTAAGTTCTTTATTCTTCTCTCTCCTTTTATGTTTCTTCCCTTTATGGATAGTCCAGGTTCCTGTCCCATCAATGGGTTCCTCTCTCACAACCAGATCTTCATCACTGCAACCCGAGAAGGTATCCAGAATAGAGGATGAATCATCTTCATCCTTTTTAAGATCTTCAACAAGAACTTTGTCCTCAGATGGTCTAAGACTAAAAGTTTCTTCTTGAAAAGGGACCATCACCACCATTGGAATAGATTCCTCATTGAAAGGACCCATTCCAGCCAGGTTCTCAGGGGTTTTTGAGGGTTCCCGGGTCTTTTGGATTTTCTCACTTGATTCTACCTCCTTATCAGAGACTGCTACAGAATCCAACACATGTGATACCGGATCATTAATTTCACCCTCCTCTAACATAGGAGTATTGTTAGATTCCATTTTCTCCTGGGGACCTTCATTGTTACTGCTATTGTCACCTTTAACCTCCTTCCAAACTTGTCTAGATGTCATTTTAGGTTCCGACATAGTTGGCTGGGAAATCTTATGAGTTTTTTTTGGACAATGTTTCACCCAGTGACCCATTTTGTGACAAACAAAGCAAGCAACCAGGATCGATTCAATGGTTACCTCCTGCTTACACTAACCTAGTTTAGAGTTGACATTAATAATCGAAGGCAGATTCTCAAATTGGGTAAGATTGACACAGATTCTAGCAAAGATCACTAGTCTGGACTTGGTTGTCGTCATGGGATCAATCGAGATAAGTTCTCCCCCAAAATAAGAGGCAATTCCCTTAAAGACCCCCTCATTCCAGTATTCCAGAGGCATCCCAAGAAACCTAACCCAGACTGGAGTTGCCATAAAAAAGTTATCAGAGTAGTTCCAGTTGGGAGTCCACTTACAAAAAGCAACAGTCGTCCTACCAAACATCCAGTGACCCCCACACAAGACATAATCTTGATCTTCCTTGTTAGATAAAGAAAAAGAAAGAAAGCCTTTTGGAAGGGCCGCAATATCCACATGACCTTTCAATGCCCATTTCTTTTTAACAAAAGTTCTAACCGTTTCAATATTAGGTCGTGGTCAAAGAAAATTACCAACCAGCATAAATTTCATTGCCAAAATAGATCGATCCACCATAGTATCAGGAACAAAAATGGTTGTTTCTCCCTCCTGAAGAAAATCTTTAACCGGTTCTTTAGAGGGAAAAAAATTGGCCTCCTTTCTCGCTCCCACAAGTTCTGACCACTTTTTTGGAATTTGAGGGTTGAATTTTGCATCCCCAATTTTTGAGAAGCTTTTTGACCCCACTAGTGGGTCCGTTGAAGGAATATCCACACTATTCAACACCTTAGAAGTCAGACCGATCCCTTCTTCTAATGCAGCTTCACACACAGGCAGAGCCCCCTTAGATGCTGCCTTTGAGGGGGTACCCATGATGCCCTTACCCAGGGTGGAACTACCCTATCCCACCAAAGATGAAACTGACACCCGGTCCAATTTTGGGACCGTAGGCATCCCCAGAACCAAAGGCACATGACCAAAATAGCTGCCAGAACCAACACGAGTAGCCACCCTGCCAGGATCCCCCAGAACCAAAGGTACTTGACCAATACCATTGCCAGAACCAGCACCAGCAGCCGCTCTGCCATGATCTTGCACATAGTTTGAATCTCCCCCTTTCCCGCCCAAATTCTCTCCTCTCCCACTCGAATCCTCTGCCATCTTCCTCATTTATCCTTTAGCTTTGTTAATAAAAAAGACTTATTGTATCTCCTTACAAATCTCCCTTGGACATATGGGAGTAACTAAATAAATATCCTAGCCCTTTGTAAATAGAAACCTGGTTTGAATCCTCAAAGTGATCTTGGTGCTTTGGATCCTACTTAGGTTCATCTTCTTGGCCTTCCCTTGGAATTTTGGAACCTTGAATTTTTAAGAGGTATTCTTGAATTCTTTGGGTCACTCTTGGCTATGGATCATGTCACTAAGTAGAGATCCCATCTTTTATTTAATATAATTTGTATAAATATGGAGGTGAATATGCTTCTTCCCACCTTCATAACACTCCAATTGCAGTATGGCTCCTGGGAAAAACACTTGGAATATGAAAATGCCACTATATTTTATGACACAGTCAAGAATGGATGAATTCCAAAGATATATGTCCAATCCTTGAAGCATAAATTACACAACAGAAAGAACAAGAAACAATAGTGAGATATGGGAGATCAACCTTCTTTATTATTGTCATAAAATCATATACAATATATTTTCAACATGCAATCATACATGTTAGGCATAAAGGTCTGATTACAATCAGAAACACTTAAAAAATCCTTAGCTTCAGCTACTACCAGATAATCTTATGAAAGATACCCCTTTAGGAAACCATCAAATCATCTATCCTTGGCATATTTTTAGGTTCTTTGCAAGATTTCCAAGGAAAGGTTATCTACAATATTTCCAAGGATGGATGGATAATGTGGTCTTCCACTCATCACCTTCTTTTATTCTAATACGATGATATCCACTCTTCATATCTATCTTGGTGAAATACCTAGCTCCACTGAAACAATCCTTCAAATCATCCATCCTTGGCAAAGGAAATCAATACTTGATTATGATCTGGTTGGTGGCCCTGGAACTAGTACACATCCTCCATTGTCCATATCTTTTAGGTGCTAACACTGCAGGCACTGCACACAGACTTAGACTTTCTTTGATCAATCCTCGCTGCAAATCTTGCACTTTCTTATTGAGTTCTTAATTCTCTATCGGTGTAATCCTATTTGCTACTTTGTTAGGTAAAATAGCCCCTAGTATCAAATCCATATAATGACTAATACTCCTCATAAGCGATAATCCATCAGGAACATTGACTGATATGATGTATGTATACTCATTCAATAATCTAGTGATTTCTTCAAGATCTTCTTCTACTGAGACAATCTCCTTAGACTTATTGGGTACTAAAGAAAAACACACATTATCATGTCTTATGCCATCCAATAAATTTCTTCCATCCAAAAAAATTCTTGCACTAGTACACACGTCAATCCTAAGGGATTCCTCTAAAGGTAAAAAATTATGTTTTATTATGTTATCAACAATGTTGTATACATTATTTCTACCATTATGTATAACTTTCCTCTCATATTGCGATGGTCTACCCAACAAGATACAACATACATACATAGGTATAATATCACACAAAACCTCATTATAATACTTCCCAATCATGAATTTAACTAGGAATTGTTCACTTACCAGTACCTTACATTCATATTATATCCATAAAATCGGATTGGGTTTAGGACGCTTCAATCTCTGCAAATTCAATTTATGAACCAAATCCTCTGAGGAAAGATTATTTGAATTGCCACTATCTATAACAACATTTCACACCTTGTCTTGTACCTTTATTAGGTTATGAACAAATTCTTCCTTTGTAAAGGTTCCATATCTCGCTCTCTGTGATATAGGGTTCTCCGAGTTATCAAGGTTTCTCCATCTTCTTCCTGATTATTGTTTACTAATCTAGTGGACTCCTCATCTACAAATTTTTCTCACCTACTTCCTTCTGCCTTCTTCTTAGATTTCCTATCATTCCTCCTATAGCAATCATTATCCTTAATTTTTTACTCACTTTTTCCCTGATCTATAGAAGACCTACCTCCTCAAGCATTAGTACTGGATCGACCTCTCTGAAATATTTCTCCTCTACCTCTTTGTCTTTTCTCATGCCTTTGGTTAAAATTTTGTGAACATCCTTCAAATCTCATTTATAAGCTTCTTTCACACTCCTAATCTATAACAAACTGATTTCATCATGTATTGACACCCTTAAACCATTAAGGTAGAGAGCAAATTTTTCAGCTTCATCATCTATGTGACTAGATCTAATATTTATCTTGTAAAATTCCTTAGTAACTCTTAACACTTAAGTCCCACTGCTTCAATTTTTGCAACTTCTAAAATAGACGTACTTGGTAATCCTCTGTCAACAACTTAGCCTTCAATTTATTCACCATTCTATCCCAATATTTGATCTTGTCTTTACCCATTCTCTTCCAATCTGTTTGCAAATGTTCTTACCATAAGGATGCATGTCCCTTTAAATTAGTGAAGGAATATTTTACCTTATTCTCCTCACTAGTTCCTTCAAGTTCAAAGTAATTTTTCATCGTTGTTATCCAATTTATCAATTCATCACCATGTAGGTTTCCATGACATTTGTGTGGATGGAAATAATGTCTCTAATTAAAATTATTCAAGGCTCTAATGAATGTCTCCTCTTCTTGATTCAACTCTGGTTATGCCACATTGTTCTCTCCTTCCCCTACCTAGTTCTAATTATGTTCATCTCCTTCTTCATCACTTACATCTTCTATATCTTGTCTTGTCCTCTAAGTAGTTTTCACTGCATCCAATCTAGCAAAAATATGTCTCAAGAAATCTAAGACAACTGGATCTTCATTCCTTTCTCCACCTCTAGAATTTTTCTTAGTCATCTTCACAATCTTCAGCAGTTGTAGGTCAGATCCTTTCTTCTGCCACCCCACAAGAAAACCCTACGCTGAAAAAAATCACTCTGATACCACTTGATGTAGTCAAGGATGGAGGGAAATCTAAGAGACCTGTCTAGTCCTTGCAGTATGAATTACACAATGGAAACAACAAGCAACAACATGAAGATATGAGAGATCAACCTTCTTTATTATTAATAAAAAGTTATACACACTAGATTTGCAACATGAAGTAATACATGTCAGTCATACAGACCTAATTACAATAAGAAACCCTTATAAAATCCTTAGCTACAACTACTACCAAATAATCTTATGAAATATGCCCCTTTAGGAAAAAATCCATAAAATTATAAATCCTTTACAAAAAATAGGTCGGCGTAGAAAGATCACATTTCCCAGTAAGAAAAAAAACATCTTACAAACCATAGTTCAGAACCCAAATTAGAAGGGTCAACTTCCAATGAATGAAATATGAATTGTGAACCCTCAAGTAGGTTGGCCACAAACTTAACATCATGGGGAAATGAGTCATTAAGCTTCACTAATCAAGAAAACCTTCACAAGACCAAAAAACACAAAGAGTGGCCAGAAATATGGAGAACGAGACAATCTCATCAAGAATCTGCAATATATCATATGTGAAGTAACCAAATGACACATGAAGTCGGGAGAAGTTCCAACATGAAAATAATAACACACGATATGGATCATAACTAGAAATAATATGCATGGAAGGATCACAAAAAGAAACACCAAGACTAATCAAACAGGAAAATAAAAAATTTGGTTGATGCAATATTTCCAAGATCCTAAGATGGTGGTGCATCATTTTAAAAAATTTGTACGAAGCGTGGACATTTGAGAAATGTATGTACATTTCAGAAGAATAATAACTAGCATTTTAATGCATAGGGTGAATCTTCATTGTCTGAAAATGAGGATGTGATAGGGGTCCCCCTCCCTCTAATGAGGTTGTATTGGGAACTCTTAGATCTACTAAGAATAATGATCTTGATGATTATATTTTTTCTACCTCATCAGTTCTTATTGATCCAATGATTCCCTAGAATACCTAGAAAAATGTTGTTGTTATTTAATCTGTTTCTGTGAACCTAGATAAGAAGAAGACTAGCAAAAATAAAAAGAACAATAATGAGGAAGTTGATAAGGATGTTGGAAGAATGGCATGGTTTTTTCTTTCACAACCTATCATTCAAGAGGAAGTTCTGGATAAAATGGTTGTTCAACTAAACATATCAAAAAATGATGAAGAGCTTTAAATGAATTCCTAGCCCCAAGATACCCAGAAGGATACTTCCCAGAAGCATCAAATGTAACTTTCTAAGTCTGGTGGTATTAGTCATAAAAAGGAATTTGAAAATAAGAAGGATAATAGTGACCCCTTATTGAAACCCAAATCAACTATTTTCTTATCCGGGTCTTCTAATCTTAAAGGTCATCTTTCTTTGTTAGGATTTTCTTCCACCCCTCTGTTGCATGATATCAGAATTAGGTACTACTGATGCTGTTGGAATTCATGTTTTTTCACTAATGTTGACATATGTTTCTATGGAGAGAATAGACTAGTTATTATTATTGTATGGTGACTAGAAGAGGTGTATGGATACTATATAGTTGAATCTGAACAAGCAAAGATAAGGATATGAAGAAGGATGTGTGATGACCTCATTCCTAAGGTCACTTGGATTAATATTGAATATTAGAGTTGTTATAGATGTTTTAGCGAAGACTGGTTTCTAGATTGTGATAGTGATCCTTGACAGATTGAGTCTCTGTATTTTGGGGATATCTTACAGGCGATGACTATTCAGGTCATGTGAGCTTAAGGGATGACAGAATACATGTTGAGGAATTTTTGTTGTTTATCGGAAGTCATGTGATTATTAGTGACATCATTTGTGGCATGTATTCTGGAGGAGACCTATTTAGGGCCGACTTCATATATGTAGTGTGCATTTTGTATTGCGAGCATAGATTGCGGATATTGAATTATATTTGATGTATTGTAATTTATGTTTACTTGTTTTACGTACCATGTGTATCTTAGCAAGGGGTTAAATAATTATTTGTATATATTGGGAAAGCTTAATTAGCCGACCTAATCAATTATTATAATAGGATATATATAAGATATATTTTCTTTTGAAAAGATGTGATAGTGGTATGATGAGAAGGTAATTGAAAAGACATAAAAGTGTGGAAGTTGTGAAGCTTGATTGGGTGATGGATATAGAGCAGAGCTTATGATTATAGTACTTCATTGGAACTAACCAACCAAAAATAGCTTCTATTAGATAGTTCATTGGATTATATATTTCTTATACACACTTATTAAGATTGTAAATCCTTGAGGGTGGTTTTAACCTTCTTTGGGAAGTGTGCCTGGGTAGTGATCCCACTATTACTCTTGACTCCTAACAGGGTCTATCCTTTAATAGGGATTGTGTACTGTAATGTTTTAATAAGCTCCTAACAGGGCTAAATATTTTAACAGTGATACTATACTCTTAGTACATTATTTGTGGTTGGTAATTTCCACTGGGTTTTTACCTTTAACAGGGTTTCCTCGACAACAAAGGATTTTGTTATTGTGTTGACCTTTACGGTGTTATCGTTTGAATTGGATTTTTAGTTTATAAATTTTAATGTTTAACAATCTATCTCACAACTTATTCACCCCCCCCCTCTTATTTGTTCTTGTGGAATATTATTCCTAACAGTTGGTATCAGAGTTCCTGGTCCTTACACAGAAATATTAACAGCTTGACGTGATCCTAAAGATGACTTACTGCAGGAAGAATAGTCTGAAATTTGATCCTAAAAACTTTGATAGTTGGAAGAACAGGATGAGAACACATTTTCTATGTTTGGGAATCGACTATTGGATGATCAAAAAAAGAAATGAAAAGATAAAGACTGAGGATGAATTAGAAAAAGCTATTGAAGATGAAAATAAGTTATTTTCATGTAACATGGTCGCAACGGAATCATTGATCAGTGCACTTTATTAAGGTGAGTTCATAGAAGTAAAAGACTTAGATTCTACACATGAAATTTGGATAAGATTGGAAACACTGTATGAAGGAGATAACTTTAAAAAATAGGCAAAGCTACAAAACTTGAAGACAAAGATGGATTCATTGAAAATGAAAGATGATGAGAATATTAGAGCATATACATAGATAGTTACTAAATTGGTTACTAGCGTCAGGAACTCTAGAGGTACTTACAGTGAGGAAGAAGTGATTAAAAGGATTCTCAGATCACTAACACCTGCATACATAACTAAAGTACAAGCTATAAATGAGATTATACCTTTGACACCGAACTTTAATATAGAGATGTTGATTGGAAAGATAACTACTTGTGATGCCGTAGAACTGGGAGATTCTCTACCTAAAGTTGAGTCAGCATTCAAGGAAACTGTGCATAGAAACAAAAAGACCCTATTTGGAATTGTGAGAACCAGCAATAGTGACTTGAGAGAAGAACTTGGAGACTATGTTGATGAATGTGAATAGATACAGGTAGAAGAAAGAAAGATAGATGAAGTCATAGCCCTGATCGGTAGAAGAGAAAAGAGAGGTAAGGGAAATTTTGAAGGAAATTTACCTTTGAAATGTTTTTCATGCAATAAGATAGGTCATTTTGCATCTCAATGTCCTACAAAGGTTCCAAACAATAAGCCTAAGTTTTAAAAATCAAATTATTCAAAAGACAAGGAATGTTATTATGCTAGTGAAGGGTGTTTCTGATGATGATGTTGTTGACTATGATGGAATTGGATTTATTTATATTAAGGATGGTGAACCTATACATGAAGAAAATCCTTAGTATCTCATGTTGAAAAGAAATTTGAATGGGTTATAGATAGTGGTTGTTCACATCATATGACTGGAGATAAAAACAAGCTTGTTGGTCTAAAAAGATATGATGGTGGTGTTGTTAGATTTGGTGACAATACTCCTAAGCTTACCATTGGAGTTGGATATATTTCTATGGATGGAAAAACTAATACTGACAATGTAATACTTGTTGATGGACTTAAGCATAATTTGTTTAGTGTTGGACAACTAGTGGACATAGGTTATCAATTGAAATTCATTGATGAGAAATGTTCGATTAGGAGTAAATCAGGAGACTTGATCGCATCTCATACTAAATCTAGAGGTAATGTATTTGAATTGAATACATCTGAGGATTCTTGTTTAATTACGAAGGTTGATGACAATTTGTTATGGCATTGAAGATTTTGTCATGTTAACTTTGATAACATTGTCATGGAAATTATAAGTAATGTAGTAAGAGATCTACCTAAGATTGTGAAACCATCTAACACTATGTGTAGAGAGTGTGTTATGGGGAAGAAGACTATTAGAACAAGAAAAGAAGAAAAGATCTAACCTTGGTTTATAAGTACACCAAGGAAAGATTACAACTTCTAACACCCCCCTTTAATCTTTACTTGGGGGTTTATAATCAAAGGGTGTTAAACCCAAATTGGTACAATGAATCTAGAATTTCTCTCTAGAAAGAGGCTTTGTCAAGATATCTGCAACTTGATCTTCTCCTTTGCAGAAAAAAAGGGACACTTGTCTGTCTTGAATGTGTTCTCTGATGAAATGATGATGGAGAGCAATGTGCTTGGATCTGGCATGATAAACTGGATTATTTGCTAAGGCAATGACACTCTGATTATCATAGTATAAAGGTGTGGGATCATGCTGAGGTAAGCCCAAATCTGCAAGTAATCTTCGAAGCCATAGTGCTTCTTTAGAGGCAGTAGTACAGCCTTTATATTCAGCCTCGGTAGAACATAATGAAACTGATTGTTGCTTTTTGCTTTTCCAAGAAATTGTACCCGAACCAAGGAAAAAATAGTAACCACTAGTGGATCTCCCATCATTGGGGTCACCTCCTAGATCTGAATCAGAATAACCTTGGAGAGTAAAATCAGCATTAGAATCATAAAATAAAGCAGAATTTTGAGTACCTTTAATGTACCTTAAGATTATTTTAGCAACTTTTAAATGAGATTGTTGAGGTTTAGACATGTATCTAGAAACTAAGCCTATATCATAAGAAATGTCAGGTCTAGTAAGAGTAAGATAATTTAAACTTCCTACTAGTTGCCTATAAAAAGTAGCATCAACATAAGTAGTGTTAGTATCATTTTCCAATTTAGTTTCTAAGTCACAAGGAATAGAAACATCATTAGCATTAATCATATCAAATCTTTGTAATAGATCTTGAGCATACTTAGATTGAGAAACAAATATACCTTTAGAAGTTTGCCAAATTTGCATACCTAG